>KI628589.1:0-83872 GCA_000503235.1 Sclerotinia borealis F-4128 | reverse complement strand
GTTTGTGGGTGGGTGGGTGGTTTGTTGTGGTATGTTGTGTTGTGGTATGGAAAATTAGGAAAAGGAAAATTAGGAAATGGAAAATTAGAAAAAGGAGAAACGGGGAAAGGAGAAACTGGGAAAATGAAAACGGGGCAAGAATACTCGAGTAAATACAATACAATGAATGGATGGGTGGATGGATGGATAATCTAATCTAAATAAGGGCTTGGTAGGGAGGGAAGGAGGGAGCGA
This sequence comes from Sclerotinia borealis F-4128, assembly GCA_000503235.1. Taxonomy (NCBI): domain Eukaryota; kingdom Fungi; phylum Ascomycota; class Leotiomycetes; order Helotiales; family Sclerotiniaceae; genus Sclerotinia; species Sclerotinia borealis. The sequence continues at coordinate 83,638 of KI628589.1, read as the reverse complement.
GGGAGCGAGGGAACTGTTTAGTTCTTTGGTTCTTTGGTATTGAGGGGAGGGATGAAGTAATGTAGTTCAGATTCAGAAAAATGAAAATGTGATAGAGAAACTTTGTATATTCGTACCGGTCGGTACACATTTTCTTGATGGATATCAAAGGGTATTTATTTACGAGTATTCATTTACAAATCTTACTACTCATAGCTATTAGCCATTAGCAATACCAGCCCACAGGGATTTTATTTATCAACATGATCTAACTCGTATCTTGTGTATTCTTATTCTTATCCATAACCATAACCATAACCACTCAGTATCTACCCAATTTGTATGTATGTATTGAATATGTATAGGCATATGCATATGCAGCTCTATTGTGCTATGTAAGATACATATGTCTTGTCTTGTCTTGTCTTATCCAGAAATACAAATACAATATGTATGTATTTTCTATGTTCCTCAATTCTCAATCCTCATGACGAACACTAGCAATGTCATGAGATGGGATGGAATGGGATGGGATGGGCAGGATAAATATAGATATTTAGTTACATGGAGTGGAGTGAGAGCCCATCGTTCCCTCTCCCGAATCTCAAGTCGCAGGTTTGGTGGTTATGATTAAGATCAAGATCAAGATCAAGTTTTTAGAGAGATGTCGAAGGAGTTGGGCTTGTTTTGCGGCATCGTGGTATCCAGTACTTGACTTTCGTTTTCACGATTTTCATCGTGATTATCGCGATGGTCTGGGGGGGTATGTTGGGCTGGAAGAGTGGGTTGGGCGTGGGCGTGGGCGTGTGCGAATTTCTCGTCTATGATTGGGGTTGATCGATAGGTGGTTGTTGCTTTGTTGAGTGGTACTCCGTTTGTTATGTCGGTAAGGAGTGGACTCTGTGTATAGTTAGCATCACGGAATCAATAGTGCCATGAATCATGGGGTTGATAAAATAATTTGGGAAATTTCTTACCCTATCGGCAGCGACTTCGGTAGATGGTCTCGTAGGCATGCTTTCAGGAGCTGGAAATGAGGGTGTCGACTTTGTAGTTGGGTTTTTCTGGAGAGTGGCATTTACCCTATGTGTATGGTTGTCGGAAATTGTTAGAACTTCATCAATTTCACCGTTCAACCTTTCGAAGTCTGCATCCAGGAGTTCATCTCTTGACAAGTTGAGTCTGGCTTCCTCAACCTTTTCAGCTTCTTTTTGTTTTGTGTTCCCTCCAATTGATACCCATAATTCCTCGAGTTCATCTCTCCATCCCAAGGCATCGGCGAATTTCCTCACGCCACTATCACAATCACCAAGGACAACGACATCATCCAGCCTACTTCCAAAGTCGCCTACCGAGACCATGTTGAATAGTAATCTTGGTACTTCTTCAGCGGGAAGGGATGGTAGTGTGGCAAATGGCTGAACACTCAAGCTCGTACCCATCACAATGACGAGATCAGCCGTGGCGGGATCCAATTTATGAATGTGAAAAGCTTCTGGAAGCTGTTCACCAAAAAACACAATGTCTGGTTTGATCAAACCACCACATTGCGGAACCAAGCAACTCGCTGGATCTCCATCCTCCACCGCTTTCTTCATCAGATCTTCAGGATACTCAGTCTTGCAATCAATGCATCTTTGGCTCGCAAAACTTCCATGGGCCTCGATGACCTTTTCTGAAGAAACGCCAGCTCGACGTTCTAAACAATCGATATTTTGTGTAAAAAGCATGGTCAGCAATCCTTTCTTGTCAAGCAAGGCAAGGAAAGCATGAGAGACTGTAGGGTAAAATTTGCCAGGATAGAGTTCCCTCGCCAGCATATAAAAAGGGGCTGGATTTTCGCGGAAGAAATCAATATCGAAAACCGCTTCTGGATAAGGAAGGTCCAGGGCGGCGAGATTGGCGTAGAGCCCCGTCTCTGGTGATCGGAAATCTGGTATACCGGCGCTGGTGGATATACCCGCTCCCGTCAAAACAACAATGTCCTTTGCTTTGCCACTTTTGATGAATTCTGCAACCCCTTCGATAGATCGAGCTGAAAGCGTATGAGGAGGATTATTGGGATCGATTTGCGGTTGGGATGCTTCCTGACCCATCTTGTTGAACTTGTTACGTTGATCACACTTTGGTTTGCCTGAAGGATGAGGAAGATGATGTCTTGCGGCTTTATGATTTAGTCTCTGATGGGCTTATCCAAATGAGTTTCTGTATCGTGAAAGTGTTGAGGTCCTGGAGAAGAGGTTGTATGATCTTTAGAGACAATTTTATATGTGTAGATGTGGTAGATGTAGGCAACTACTTTGGGAGTAAAAGTAACAACAGCTTCCTATGTGCTGAATAATAATTCTCGTAAATTCCAACCAATGAAATGATACCAAATGAAAATACGGTATTCTAGAAGCATGATAACTTAGTATTCCATTTCTACTTGAAGAAATAATCTTCTAGCTACCTCTACCAAAACTATGTCTTTCAAGAAATTCTTAGTCTCTAATTCATTATCATCATATTTCTGATCTTTTCATGCATTAGTAATTAGGTTCTTTCATTAATTGAAACCTTTGATTGGTTCTTGCCCCTGTTCTACACTCGCAATTTGACCAATTAAAACCTCCTATCTTCTATCTATCAAATCTTAGTCATCCTTCGGCATTTTTTCGTTTGTCCCCCTTCATCACTTCTTAGGCAACCGAATTCTTTAACATTTTTAACCACCATATGATATGCATGTACTGAGGATGTACATACCTCGTGACGCGCATTTACGTATTTACGTACATAATTTGAATATGTAAAGTTTCAGCTTGTTTGACTACTCCTTGATTACGGATTGCTTCCACTGGCAAGGTATACGGAGGGAAGTACTACCAATGTATTATACCCAGCCACCCAGCCTCACTTTGGAAAATGATGAGGCTACAGAGGCGTTAATGCTAATTCTGATGATTGATGACAGATGACGCTGCAGATTCAATTCCCTCAGAGTATCTAAGACTAAGATGGCATTCTTGGCCGATAAGCTTATTTGCTTTCTTTTAAGAAAAGACAACTCTGCTTTTAATCTCATATATCATACAAGAAAGTCTCTTGCATACTACCACCATCGACTTGATTTCAAGCCGATGAATCCATTTCCTTCGAAAGCAGACGAAAGGTCATGCCGGCGATCCCTTTGGCTTCACTGAACACAATAGCCAATAACAATACAGTCACAAATGTTACAAGTAATGTATTGCAAGTTGTATGCGCATGGCCAGTATCTGGTCAATATGGGCCAGGCTCTCGGGTCTTGTGAGTTTCTCCATTTCTCCACAACTTTCCCCAAGAAGTAAAGCTCCACTCTACTCCGAAAACATTACAAGGTTAGAGTCAGACTTCTGACATCTCATCAATTCTTCTCTTTATAGGTACTATGTTCTCGTAGCAGCATGTGTTCTTCTCCGAAAACAACAGTGGCTGAAAGAAGCTTGTTTGGCAGCTGCATTGCTTTTCCCCGCCGTTGCTGCACTTCATGGCATAGTCCTCGCAGCGGTTCATGTGGATGGTTAGTACCTACCTTATAACAATATTACCCGTATAGTTTGTTTGACATCTCATAATTTAGGTGCGGTGGATATGGATATTTATGGGGCTTTCCAGCTATGCTCGATAGGTATTTTGGCTGCACCGATAACTGTGAAATTATCTCGAACATATTTTTTCGAGACCCCTGGTCGAAATACCATATTCTTATGGACTGGCTTAATATTTGCGGGTAAGTATTGATATTTATGATGTCAGTGAGGCACGGCTAATGTTTAACCCCTTTTCAAGGTCTATTGAGCTTAACCGTGGAGTTTATCCGGACAAGCACAAGTCCTTGCACTATTGATGGTGACGGCCATCCAATCTATTATACTAGAGACAACTTCACCTACGAGTCTATGTGTGGCCTTACTTGCGATGTTGATTCTGGACCTTTCTCTCCAATGCGAGGCGGATCGGCCAATAATATCTACGTTATACCCGCGCCAGACAAACTCACCTTTGATACGGTGACGCTTCTCTCAGCTGCATGCTGCATACCTGCTATACTTTCACTTGTATCGATGTGGAATAAAATTCGTGAGACGAATTGGAACAATCGATTCGGCCGTAAAGATGAGCCAATCGACGCCCCAATTGAGGGCACTAACAATGCCACGGTTGGGAAAATGAAAGAGGTCAACAGCTTGATCAGGTTCTTTCTAAGCGCTATAGAGGTACCCGTGTTCGTAGGCGCGGTGTTGGCTATTCTAATCCTCGGTGAGAGGAACTTTTTCAGTCGCCAAGTCGCATATCAAACTGAACCCATAGCAACTATCGGTATGTATCTACTTTTATCATAGGCATTATCCATTGCTGATTTTACTTGTTATTGTTCGTAGGTCAATGGGCGCCCATTGTCGGAACTGGACTTGCTGTTTTTGGGTCATTATACCGTCTCTTCGCCGCAAATATGGAAGCCAACGACGAGGAAGTAAATCCAAAAAATTCAAAGCATCATGATTTCTCCAAGCGGGAGGTTGGTCTTGGAATATTCTCAGAACCATCACCTTCTATCACTGCAGGTGGCATTGAAATGATGCGCCAAAGCCTTTCGAACAGTAGCGCAAGAACTTCCCATGAAATAGAACATGAGGAAATGGCGCAGACTACGAGCGAACCTCCACATGACCCAGCCAAGTTACCATCAGACGTGGGAAACAGACGGAAAGTGGCCAATGTTTTGACTGCAATCGGCAACTATGTCGGCACTGCAGCAGAATTTCGTCTAGACGATTCCGAATTTAAACATGGAAAAGCAGTTGATTTTCCAGAAATTCCTGGAGAAGATCAACGAAACCCAAAGCTGCCACATATTAGGGAAGCTTACAATCAATCCCGCGACGCCAATGGGAATATTACGCCCATTCTTCGTTCTTCCAAAGCACCTAGCATCAATGGCAGTATCATCTCAGGACTTGACATCGAGGGTAGCACGGGTACTGCCGAGCCAGCGTCACCTCGGTTGCCTACGCCACAACTATCCTCTTCTCCTGCAAATGGTGATCGGCCACGACCTCGTCGGGATACCCTTGAAGTTCCGGCGCAGGCTCGTCTTAATCTCACGAGATTCGACACATCCAGATCTGAGAGCCAGCCCTCACCTGTTATTGTAGTCTCGTCTGAAGTTACAGATATGCCTTCTTTAGTACATACACTTCCTCCAAAACCATCTTCGCCACCTTGATATTCTGAGCAGAATCAGAAAATCTACAAACTAAAATTGCGAGGACTCCTGGAAGCCACCCTTGTCCTGCTTTTGGCAAATTTAAAGGATCTTGATTCCAAGATCATAGTTCGAGATTTGCGCTTCTCCACGAAGATCGAGCTATACGAATCGCATATCTAGAAGTCATAACACTTCCAATGCATACTAGCACGGATCTACGACGGATCTACGGAACGAAATGAAGTGCAAAGTGAAATAACAATAATACCACCAACCCTTCATCGACAAAGTACGAAGGCAGAAATTAAAATACTGTTCAAGCAACAACAGAATGTTGGTACGATCCGATGTCCTCGGTATTGAAGGCAGAAACTATGTTTTCGAACAGTTCACGTTGAAACTCGGGGTGAAAGCCCAAAAAGTCCCCAGACGAGGTGTTTTGGACCATAATATGATATACTAGTTGGGGACTTGGGACAGATATTTTAGTCGTTTTTGGTTACGGCTTGGAATACTTTTACCTGTTATTGGTCTATTCTTGGATTCTTGGTTAGTGACCAGTTATTTGCTGGTTATCATGATCTAATCTAGAAGTGTAATAAAGTTTAGTTTAACAGTTCCGAAAGATTTTGTTCACTATTCGTTTCGTGGTCTCGCCTTGTTTGAGTTTGCAAGCCTCGAGTTCCATAAGATCCATTTTTGTATTTCGAATCTACGATACTCACCACCCTCCCCCCTTTCACCAATTTATCAGATAACGACACTACTCCAATTACTACAAAAAGTGAACAGTTCAACGATCAGGAAAAGGAACCTCTGATTTTGGTTTACAACACTATCGCAATGAGGAGTGGAATGTGCAGTCTCGACATGACATGACGATCACGGATGATACTGAGTGTGGATGGATATGGTGTATGAGAATTTTGTATGAGAATTCTACACAGTTTTTGGAGTCTCCAAATCCAAATTAAATGTCTTGTTTCGATGATGGATGGATGACGGATGTTTGTAATTCTTTTGGAATATCTTTATGCAAAGTCATTGAAGTGTGGGGACTATATACTAGTGTACTGTCAGTTTGTGTGAGTATGTATGAGTACGTCGTGGTGGTGTACTGAGTATATCAATTTGTAATTCGTCAAATATGTGAACCACATTTCTACTCGTACAGTTACAGTAGATGGGGATGGGATGGGAGCGGAATGGGAAAATGAATGTCGAAAGATGGGGAGAAGTAGAACACTGGTCTGGTCTGAAGGACTTGGAATTCGTGGGACGGGGATGGGGGTGGGAAGAAGTTTGATGGTGGATAGTGGAAGGAATGGAGGAGTGGGAGTTAAGGACTAGGAGTTATAGATAGTATGAGGACGTTGATGGATTCTATGTATTCTATGGATTTGGGTAGGGAGTGGTTGTTTAGGAAGGTAGCAAGTTAGGACTGGGAGTTATGTGAAAGATAGATAGTGTGGGGGCTTTGATTGATTGTGGGGGTTGGAGGGGGGCGGGAAGAGGGAGGAAAGGAAGAGAAATGAAAGGAAGGGATCAGAAGGGGATAAAAAAAGGAAATAGATGATTACCAGTCATTGGTCTTTAATATATATCAGTAGAGAAATTTATATGAAATTGTATCTCAGTTTAGAATAGAAAGGGCTGTTGTAGAGTATTACTGTATAAGAATAGAATTTGAGTAAAGTACCCTAAGCCTGTTGATACTTCTCCTCTCTTTCCTCATACTCATACTCACACTCATACCCCTGATACTATCTCATCTTATCTCTCACTCTACTCCTCTACATCTACCACGCCGAAACCAGTCACCTAGAGCGTCATTAATAACTACGTATCTACTCGATAGTACTTGTGCCATGAATTATGGATATGAATACGAGTATAACATATGAAATTATGAATTAGTGTCTTTAATATTGGAATGAGGAGTGAGGAACGAGGAGATAACTTTAGGACTTGGATGGATGGATAGATGGATGGATGGATGGATGGATAGTGATAGGATAGAAAGATAGAAAGAAGAAAAAAAGTCTATAGTTTTTGGTATAATTAAATAGTATACGATATACAACAAAATATCTGTATGGAGATTTTTTAGAGATTGGTGAAATATTGAGAGTGGAGAGTTGAGTTGTAAGAGTTAAGAATTGGTTTAGAATAGTCAAGTAAAATACCGAATAGTGTTTAATAACATACTCGAGTACATGAATAAAGAGTGTCAAGAAATATATATACTCAGTACTCGAGTATAAATATAACGTATAACAAACATTACAAAAATATACAAATATATGAATATAGCTAAAACAAGAGAAATAACCATCATTACGAATCTAATCCAAACTCATAGAACCAGGTTCAAAAAGTCCCCCGCTTGTGATGAAATGATATGATATTGTATGACATGAAACTGTATAATCGAAATCCTCTCCTCAAATCTACAAAGTAACATCACAAACCCCCAGAGTGCCAGTGTGCCAGAGTGCGGAATTCGCATACCTAAAGCTTAATTATGTAAATTCATTTCATGAACTTTATACCCTCTTCCCTCAATACAATACAATACTCGAGTACAAGAACCCCTCATCCTCTCACCCTCTCACCTAGCAGGCTGCAGATACATTACTTACACGCATCAATCATCGAAGTCTATTGCACTACCTATATTCACTACCTATACCATATTTGGCACTGGCACCTCCAACCTTCAACCTTCAACTCCAAATCCAACCGCAGACATCCGAAATATAAAACACACCAAGCACACCAATCACACCAAGCAAGTCCTGTCCCATCACCCAAGTCGCACATCCAAACTCAGTCCAGACTCAATGATTGAAATTTGAAGTTTGGTATCCCCAATCCCCAATCCCATCACCATCTCCATCTCCACAAAGTATTCCAGAATATGAAAATAAACCCAAATACTCGAGTAAATTGAACATGACAATCACAATCCGCCCACCCCGAGGGTATAGTAAATTTAGGAAAAGTGTGCTCTGAACGCCTGTTGACGAGAATCAGAATCGGTGTACTCGAGTATAAAGATTATTCGTGAATGCTGAGGAGAGGAAGCGCAGTCGTGTATGTGTACCCTGCTGCGATTCCTGAGAGGTTGTGATTTATTATATCCTATCGTATCGTGCGAAGTGAAGTGAAGTGAAGTGAAGTGAAGTGAAGTGACGATAGAGAAGTGGAAGTATCAGTGATCAGTAATCAGTAAGTATCGAGATATTATTGATATGAGCAGCGATAGAATGGTCGTGGTCGCGGCAAGTAAGGTGTCCTCGAGGGAAAACGGGTTTCAGATCGAAAGGTTCTCATCGAGACGTGATGTGGTCATCGATACCGTCGAGTCAATATAGCCTTTCACAGATGCGAGTCTTCCTGCCATCCACCTTGTCGTTTTAATTGGGTTTATTGGTTCTGCTGTGTATGTATGGTAAGATGCCTTGCAAAAGATCTAATGCCTTAGTAGGATGGATGTGTTGATGATAAAGAGAGAATGCTATGGAATCATAACTTAGCTTTGCGCGCGACTCACTTACTCTTACTTTGTAGATGCTTAAACAGACCCTCCAGTTTGGATATACATACAGAAAGTCTCCAGGCTCTGCATCGAAGTGATCGATAGAGAGAAACAGATCAAAAAAAGGAGGAATGAAAACTTAAGAAAAAATACATACCCATGAGCCTTTTCAGACTCAAGCGCAACCTACCGCCATGCAGCATCTAATGAATTAGAACCACGATGTCGCATAGAAACGTGTCTAGCGATGGTTGGAGCAGAGTATAAGCCCCAAGCTACTCTCTCCCTTACACCAATCGCTTCGCAGACAGACGATGGGTAACCTTTTTCCTCGCGTCACAACTTCACAAATTTTCGTACGACTGATGGCTCTTTTCGACTGGTGACGTGACAGAACTTTCAGAAATTGAGAGTCTCGACGTAAAGGTTAATTGTTGAAGTTGTTACAAGCACAATGATGATCGAGACAGTGTTTTGAAGCCCTTGTCTCACAATATCAGAATGATGTTGAATGAGATTCAACATGTCTAGAACATCGCTATTGTAATCTTCGAGTCTTTCAGGCCAGGCGGGGTATGATGAGAAATATCACTTGAGAAGAATTGATCGCTCGCACTAAAAATATAGAACCACTTTGTGCTATGAAACTGCATGGCGTCTAGCGGGGCTTGAGACCTCACCAACAGATGGACTTCCATTGAAACAGTGACGTTTGCGCAGGCTCACATCTCTGCATCATTGAAGAACTCCAACACTAGTATTCCTCTACACATTCTCTTTTCCAGCCGTCATCCTGTGTGCGGATTCATCGTTTGTAGGTGATGTGATGCGACAGGGCCTACCGTTGAAGCTGAATTCGTCATCCAATACTCCTACACCATCAGATGACAGTTAGATATATAGAATATGGTTATAGAGTGGAACGAGCGGCGCCTCACATATCGTGATGTAGCACACCATGACTTGTGGAATATTTTTCGCCTCCTCGACTTAACTCCAAGCGCGCTGAATAACGCTGTCGCCCCAATTTGCAATCTATATATAGTGTGTGTGAGAAGATTGGCAATTATAACCGTATGTCCTGTGACGGGAAACAAGGTCATGGTGACTTTGAGACTGGTCAAAATACGTTGAAGACGTATGTTAAATGTTTAGGAGAGGAGAGGAGTAGCTGGTAACAGCTGGGCGTGATTGAACCTTGTAATTCTCGACCTCGCTTTCAGGCAGCAGTTTAAGCATTCAATCCAGGCCTTACAAAGCAAACTTCATATGTACTTGACTAATGATATCTTTATTGATGTTGAAACGCACTAAGTCGAAGGTTGAGGTGGTAAGATCCGTAACGAGAGTGATCGTTGGTTGATTTAGAATATCAAGATGTGTCGGTGAGGAATCGGATAGAGTTCTTGGATGCTTTGTTGTAGATTGAAGCATTTCAAGATTGGCTTTCCATTATTGACTACAATCCTTGTACAACAAAACCCTCAATACTTATTCATAGTTATAAGTTTTGTTGACAGGTATTCGGCTTGTAAGCCTGGTAAGATCGGACCGAGGCGAGGAAAGGTAAAGCGAAAGCGACATAAGGGGCACTTGGATAGATGTAAGAATACCAGAGAAGCCACAAAATTTCCATTTCTGACCTGAAAGTTTCGAAAAACTGCAAAGATCATCTAGAAAGTATCGAGAACAGAAGGATGGATATCTTCATGGGTGTCTTGTATGTCTTGTACTGAATTTGGCATCGTAAAAATCCTTTGTAGGTTCTGGCCTGCGGTAGGAAGCCGTAATCGTGAAAGATCGACGATTAGGACAAATATTCTAGAATCCATTCATCGTCGCAGTCCCATGGCTGTCAAGGATATTGTGTTACTAACAACTTAACAAGACAGGGGCCATATACATTATTAGTCTGAAGGAAGCAGATGAATTTTTTACAAATGGGCATGATCTCCCACGCCTCTTGTTTCAACTGGAGCTGAAATCCAATGAAAAGAGAACCCACTGCAGACGACTGCAGATTTGTACGCCTATTTTGGGCATGAGAATCAGATATGCTGGAATTGTATTAGTTCAATATAAAAGACAACTTTTGGAGGCTGAAATGAATTTTGAAATTTCATTTCTTTGGATCCTTGTTCTCTTTGCTCAGGCTTATTCTCCTTGTCCATGTGGCCGGAGATTTTTCTCGGTCGTTGTAACCATTTAGATGTTCAGAAAGGTATTCAGTTGTCGCTTGAAGCTTCTAGATGGTACTCTAGGCTCTAGCATGAGACTATAGGGTGTTGCCACCAAAAAATCCGATGATTAGTTGTCGAAGTAGATTAATTAGATTGGTATTGATTGACCCGTATCGTATTGCAATAGTGTGTCATCATCGTGGCTTCGGAGGCCTAAGCCCGTAGCATAACATGCCATGTGGGAAAACTAGAAGGGGTAGATCGACCAGCAAGGACCATCGGCTATTTGAGCATTTATGTCCTTATATCCGGTGACAATTGGTAAATCGTATATGTCGATATAGCTTCGTAAAGACAGTCGGTGTAGTATGTTGTATGATTATTGATGTTGCATTTTTCTTCGTTTGAAGTTTTACTGTATTGTACTGCTAAGTGCTGACTGCGACGAAGTTCTCCCCATATTATATAGTGGACATAATGCACGAGTAGGAAAGCTGCATCCATCTTCCACTTTTTAAAGCCAGTCAAAGTCCATCAATCCACCAAAACCCCACGAATAGGCGGTGATCCGGTCGTCGCTTCCATTTCATATTGAAAAAGAAATCGTTAGATCTCGCTGAATCTCGCTGAACTTGGTAATTTGGTCGGATGATATCGATTATTGCCATTACCTACCTAGTATAATAATATAATTGAGCTGAACTGGAAACATCCGAGGTGACCCTTCCGAGAATGACGTTTTGGTGTTTTTGGATTGTACAGTAGATCTAAGAGTACTGTAGTAGCGACAAGAGACCTGAACGGGATTGAAAAAGTAATATTATAACGCTTTTCTTCATATGTAGTTCGTCCTGTATCTAGAAATGTGATGGATTCGATCGAATACGATACTCAACGGTTTTAACTTCCCCACCAAGACATATCTCCCGTTCAGATTGTTCCTGACGATAGGTACCCACGAGCAAAACACGCTTTTCATGCTTCATGCAACCCCATAGAATGGTTCAAGGTGTGAATCCGTGTGATGTATGGTGGTCGCCGTGGCTGTCTGCATGCACTTGTAATACTTGAATTAACCTATAAATAAATCAGTTAATGTTTTATGTGCACATACAAGATGTAGTAATATCATGCACTCTTTTGATTGAGCAGGTCTTCAAATCATCGGCGATCAGATGAAGTATATTGTAGCTATATTCAATTACGGGGACAATAAAATGAATAACAGAAAGATATTACATACAAGTGTGGTTATCTGCAACCCACCACCGATATCAGTGTACTCCGTAGGAACAATACGAAGAGTACAAGTATAGTAATACCCGCAAATTCTTACAAAAGGTGATAGTTTCCGGGTGTGGGAATCCGAGAGCTTGGATGAGGGAATGAGGGGATCGGACTATGAAGAAAGATAGCTTAGAAGGATCTCCAGAAGTTGTGCTCGCTTGTATCAATATTAGATTGGAGGGTTTCGGACAGGCTCCAGAGTGATGTGGATGCCAATTTTTGATTCCAGTCATCATGATTAGGTATGTTCCATTTACCAGATGATAATTGTGCATTTGTGTGCAGCAATAAGTGCGACATGACTATACTGAATGCAGGCAAAATGATGTACAGTACAGGTGTATTGCATGAAATTTAAACCAGGAAAAAGGGAAATCCCACGTGTGAAGGTATGCTTTTACTACAAAAATCATGGCTGTACTACCACACCGGGCACACCCATACCCAGTGCCATAAAAACACGACCCAACTTCATGAACCCTGGGCAGAGAACCCAGAAATTAGAAGATCATGATTGCTTAAATTGATCGACAGCAACAAATGGTCAAGGCTTCGGCCTTTATGGAGAATTTGAAGATCGATCCTATTGAAATGTCTGGCGAGGTTAGGGGTTATTTGCGATCCATGCAGAATTTTGATATCCAGAACGCCAGCCGCTGACAGAGGGCCGGGTGTGCTTCTCTCGTAGTCATAGAGTCATAGAATTTCGTAGGAACTGAATAGGGAAACACGAGAGCAGATAAAATAAATTGACGAGGAGGAGTAGACAATCTGGAGGGTAGAAAGGCCAAAACCTATTTACCTATTTCATGCTTTTCGTGATACCTGAACTGAGATTGGGTTGTTGTTTTGGTACCGGATCTAAGAGAAAGATGTAAGAAAAAATACAAGGAAATATTCTAATATTCTGGAGAACACAAATACTTCCGAATGATACCTAGGTATTACTTCATTCGGATCTTGGTACTACAAAGAAGTTCAAGGGTCAAGGGGGTTGTATAGAGAAGGTGATTTTAATGCGTATGTGTGGAGAGGTAAATCCACGATAGTGCGGAACTAAACGTACATCTTCGAGACTCGAAATCCTCGGACCTGGATTTCATTGATTATTTAACAAGGAGGATCGATGCATCTCGCAAATCATCGTCACTCGGCGTTATAAGGAGAAGGAATGCAACCGTATGAGAATATCAACCGCTGTCAAATATTCTTTAAGTAGCATATTCATCGCTTGAGGAAAATAGTAATTGGGACCTACATATACATAATTTTAGTTCTACAACTTAGGCTCATCAGAGCCAATTCAATTTTATTGATGTGGCTGCACACTAACGTTTGATAAGGCAATACTATCGAACAAGAGAGCTTGTGAGCTCGCCGATTCGCACGAGTCGTCAGCACCAAATATGGACTCTCGGGCACATTGGTTGTTGACAGGTACTTCAGGGTATTAAGCGGCGGTACCCGCCAACTGTTAGCTCTTGACAGCCAGCTTCAAAACCAGTCCCTAAGTGATTTTAGTTATAGGGGATGACCATTTTTGCAATTAGTGAATTAGTGAACCAGACAAAAAACAGGAAAATACCTTGTTCATTGAATATCCGAGAAACCTATGGTATGCACAACAAACCATTTTGATGAACTTCTAATCCACCCCAGCGAGCCAGAGAAAGCCCACTTTCTACATCATACCAATATATAGCCAATCTACGCATGGTAGATCCCAAAAACAATTACCGAACAAATGGGTCATTCTTCTTTGTTGCTAAGGCTCGCAATCGCTTCCGAGTCTTGTTGCATCCCCCAAATGATCCAAATCTCACCGGGACTGACCCCCATCATATCATGGTATACTTCCACCCTAAGGTCTTTCCGTATCGAGCCACTATGAGCATTGTCTCTCTTGGACACTATTAGTCCTAATGTTATAACGTCTTATGAGTGTGCCATATGCTTTAGCGGGCTAAGATAACCACCAGCGTGCAGTAGAATACGGACTACCTAGGTAGGTAGGACATCAGAATAGAAGCGATGGCGCCAGAAGAACAAGGGTACCAGGATACTAGGTACATAGAAGGCATGCTAGGGCTGTAGATGGAGCTGGAGCTGACAGGCATTCATTTTGGTCCGGGTTGTTAATATCCAGGGGGTGGAGCTGTTGGTGTCGTCGCATGTCTCTAGAAAGATTTGTTGATCCTTTTGTATAGGTAGGTATGCTTCCTGGAGAAAGCTTCCTCATCTTCCTTGCCACACAATTGTTAGACTCATCAAATTTCTTTCCTTTTTCCACATTTCTAACTGGAACTCCTGTTGGCCACCAAACTTGCTGTTGAAGAATTGAAATCATCGTTTATAACTTCCAATATCTCAACGTCCAACCCTAAAAAATAGGATTTTTAGACTGTCCTGCTGTGGCGTGAAGTCCTCTTCTCTTATTCGTCGTCGAGGCTGTTAAAGTCCCACGGGCTGCTTATCCCCCCCCAAGAAGCATTGTTTCTCTCCGCTTGGGATTACCTGGCACAAGTCAGTCCTTTCTACCACACCTTAAGCCACAGACTCTCTTCGCTTTACCTATCCTCCTGCATCTTACATACTTGAAGATCAATAATAATGGGCTCGTGAAGTCTCTGGAATCGATGCGCAACTGGATTCAATGAATTTCTTGCCGCTCGACTGCCTCCATACCAGTCTTCGACGCCAATAAAAAGTGCTGCAGCCTGCTTGATCCGACCTCACCAAACACTGTTCCGCCGTCAGCTCGCTTCTTCAATGCATCGGATTCAATCCACCTTCGGGGTATCTTTCAACTGAATTCGAAAAGCATCAAGTAGTGAATGTTTGAAAAGTTATCTTGAAAAATTATTCTCTGATCTTCCAGAAATACAAGTTTTGCTTCCTGGTAATAAATTACCGGAGTCGTGGAAAGTTTTAGCGATAAAGAGTTTTTCAAAAGAGATATACACTGGCGCTCAACATTATACGCGAAAATAGCCTCAATTAATGGCAGTCTCTGTTCAAGATTCATATTACTCCAAGTCCGGTCTCTGGGGCATGGCTGATCTACCACACCACAACTTCTCAAGAGGAAATCCTAATCAAATCACTTCGATGGCCTATCCGTATCATACAATGAACCCAGGTCTCGACCAAAGCATGATGCCTAGCTACGATCATCATATGGAACAAATTAAATCCCACTCACCTTTGCATGGACAAGGACCATCTCCATCTAACAGAGACCTTGAAGCTTCTTCTTTGTCAAAGTCAACAAAATGCTCTAAAGCAAAACGATCAATGTCAACTCCAAACATCAGAACTTCTTCCAATTCTGATGCAGCTGCTTTGGCTTTGGTTAATGACAAGAGAAGAAATAAGTTGGGTTATCATAGAACTTCGGTAGCTTGTGGTAAGCTTTTTTTTTCGTCCATCGAAGATAGAAACGATCTATCTTTTATGACATATTGGATAATTGAGTGAATATACTAACTTACCGCTCATAGGTCACTGTCGTCGGCGCAAAATCAGATGCATACCAGCTCCAGCAGATCCTCAGAATCGATGCTCAAACTGCATTAGATTGAAAAAGGAATGCAACTTCTATCCCGTTGATCAGCAACCTAAGCCAGAACCCAAGCGTCGAGGTTCTAAAGCCCAAAGTGGAACTGGAGGAGCCTCTCAATCATCTTCACCATCAATTCCATCTGGCCAGCTACCCGATATGCAGCCTAGCCTTCCGTACATCTTAAACATACCATCGATCCAGAACCTAGGAGGAGCTCAGACTAAAAAGGAGAGGACCGAGACCTTTTCTCCCGAGACCAAGGGTATGTGGTAGCAATTTCCATGGAGTTCTCTACTAACAGCCCCCTAGTGATAACTTCATCGCGAAGCTTTGAATACAATGGTGGGCACACCGCTTGGATGGCTCCAGAAGCTTCTCCAGGTACCAAAAATACAGCGGACATACCTGGAAATTACTGGTCCGCCAACTCACATGAATCTCCAATGACTCCAGGTTTCTCACCTTACACCACCCCCAATATGCACATGCCCAATGCTCAGAACTGGCAAAGGAAAGGCCATCATGGTCAACCCGAAGCCAATCCAAGAGAGCCGGAATGGCCTGCACCACAGCGATCTGTTTCGTATGGCAACTTAGAAGGAATGCATACCAGCAATCAACACCCCGCTTATGGCCTCCCGCATCCAACAGAATCATATGCTTCTGTGAGAACCCGTGCTCATAACGGTGCCATGTACCCACCCAATATTACAACTACGCATCCACACTCAGCAGCTGAAATTTCATCCGCATCAACAATCGGAACAGCCTATACACATTCTGCAACTCCAGTTTCCGCCGGATCCTACCCAGCCTGGAATCGACCGTATGCTGGCTGTTATGCGAAGGTCTCACCTGCAATCGATACATACGCTTCATGGAATGACGCTCAAGGAGGCCAGCGTATTGTGGAAGAAGAAGAAAGCGTCGGAGAATATGGCGGATATGGCAATTCTGGAGGCGGGGTCTATTATGCTGGCCAGCCACATGCAGCATGCCGTTAGCGGAGCAAGGAATACATTTTGATCGAACAACAGCACATCACGGATCACGGTTACGTTTTTGGACTATTGGCGCATGGTATTTGATTATTCTGCCGGCATATATCGACACTTGCGAATTTTGCGATTGGGACAGAATGTGAGCGGGGGAAAGCGATGGCGATAAGGGTCTTTGGTCAGCACGATTGTAAATGCATCCTCAACCGAAGACAACATCGACAAGACGAAAGCGAAAGCGAAAGCGCCTTTTTTGTATATAGTGAACGCAGAAAGTTTGGAAATTTCTTTAGTCGGAGCAACTGGGATATTACGATGCGAAACGATATGAAATGGATTGGATTGGAGATTGGGGTTTTCTATAATTTTTAGGAGGAAAAAGAGGTAGCGTTTTTTGCTTTTTGGAAATATCAAAGGGATGCCATCTAGGTAATCTCATGATGGTGGGGGTTTTCATGAAACTACTTTAGACAAACAATTGGAAAGGGAAAGACATCATCAAAAGGCAGGGATTGAGTAGATAGCTTCATCTCTGCTCATTTTATATAAGCAAACTGCTGATATATAGCGAAAGTTAGTATACCACAAATTCTTTAAGCTTTTAATAATCAAAAGAAACAAAAAGATTCACTTTTAGACATATATATGTGAGGTGTATTGAAATTTGTCATAATCTACTCGAGTAGCTTGACTAAGCAATCACCTAATTTATGCCTCAGGCACAAAACGTATTTTCAAATGTCGTGCTCTAACCTCCACCCCATTCGCTCTGGAGTTCTTCAATAGACAAATCGATTGATGTAACACGGGACAAAGCCTCCACCAAATACCCTTGTTAGTATATATACATTACTTACGGCATGTCTTCTCACGGATTGGGCCGATTCGTCGGTATGTTCGAGGTATTTCTCCAGTCTCATCTACCTCTGCCGGTGCTAAAGCAATTTTTACGACTCCTATCTCACCATGAATTCCCTGCTAAATGTCCTGGAGCCCCATCCGGAAGATAGACTACATTTACGCTTACATCGAGCGCGATCCGTCATTCTAACGGCTCAAGAGTTTGTTCCCTTTTGTTCTCTCCAGCCTTGAATGTGGGATGCGTTGTTGTGTGTGCGTATGCACTGGCTGATTGTTCTGGAAAACACACAGACTTGTGGAAATTCGAGCCGCGCAGAGAACCTTCGAGGGAGCATATATACGGACCGCTTTGGGACAGTTTAGTTTCGCATTGGTAGTATTGAAGATATTTACGGCCGAATTTTACAGTATTGGGGCATTATTTGCGACATATGGAGCCGGGGTTCTAATGGTCAGCTTATATAGGAGGTATGAGGGCAACAGGCAATTCTTCAGCGAAATCGATGGGGACGGTATGGGCAGGAAGAAATTTAGGACGAGTGGGAATGCCGTGGTCGTTTTGACGACGCTGAGTCTTGTGGCTTATGTTTTACTGATTGGATTGACCATAAGGCTCGAGACCTAAACCCCCGGAGGAGCTGACTATATGTGCGGGACAAACAATGGAATATATATACCTTACGGTACAGGGGCCGTTTTGGGACCTGGAGACGAGATGGGAGAGGAGGGCAAGGAGATGCTGAAGGCCCGTTAAGATTCGGCATCATTCAAGACAATTTCCAAACAACAGAAGCAGACGCGACATCACCCTTCAATTCTATTCCACGTCAGTAGCGAAAGTCGCTGTTTCGATATTTCAAGAAGGTGGTCATATACACCACCTCGGACCTTCCGTGATGGGCGTATTGAAGGTAAACCCACCGAATGGCTTGTTCCGAATACGATCAGACAAACAATCAAAATTTACAGCTTATGATTGTCCTAATACCATTTTCGGAAGCACACAATCGTATCTAGCGGATTTTCAATCTGATAAGCATAATCTTGAGTTAGCTTGCCCGTATCTTTTCTTCCAGGTCCAGGCGACAGGTGTCAAGAACGGATTTTCAGACGATCATAACTAGGGCATTATGCTTCAAAGTTTTACACGTAATCTCGATGCATGAAGTCTTTAACGGTGGTGAGAACCTCGGTGCCAGACGGAGTTTATTCTTAGCTGGCTAGTGGCGGGAATATCAGTCAATAAGCTCAGCCTTTGACCGCTGAATCAGGAGCTTTGGAGAAAGAATTCTCTTGGAACAACACGCGTCAGCTTCTAACAGGTCTCACCGAAAACGAGAGGGGTGGGGTGATAGCCAAATTCGTCCACACTTCATACCTGATTTGTTTCGACTGTACGATTGTTGTTCCTGGATCATCTTAGCTTTCGAGAAGACTAATCCGAATAGCGCAAGCACGATAGTCATACCCGAACACACTAAGCACGAACTTGCATCTATGATCAGTGTCGGATGCGATTACACATCTCTTGCGAAAGCATCATTAGACCGTTCCTTCTTGAGTTCATTCTCGTCTGGTACCTCTTTTGGGGGATTTTCGGCCAGGCTGCGATCTCGACCCAGCCCTCATGGCTCTTTTCGTATATTTCCGAGTTGCTTTAATCTTTATACTCGAGTAGTGCCGGAGGACCGGGAATCTTGGTGAGAAGTGAGACACCAAAAATTGGGCCTTGAATTACTATTTGTTTCATCCTGATTGACATCTGCGGTCATATACGAATTAAGGTAGATGAATCCTAGAACCGTTTGACGTAATTCCCTCACTGGGAACTGCAACATGTTGCAAAGTGTCATCCTGAGATGACAATAATTCGCAGCCATCAAAATTGGAACACTGCACTTGATTTGCAAGCACGAGGGTACGGTACACGACTAACGCACGATAACTCCTTCGAATTTTACACAGAGCTCGCTTAGGTAATTTTATAGACATTAAGGCACATGAACATGAGACATTTTATTCACGTTGACGATCACGATCGATAGGTCGTGGTGCCAGCATGGACTGGAAGTACTGGCAAAAGAATTCTTGAGTATCGTCTGAATGATGCATGGAATACTCACTTCATGCAAGTTTTCATGCACGTCAAATTACCAAAAACGCTGAAATGGGTGGGGTATCGGACTGTCCCGTCAGATTCGCTGCAGTAGCAATCCTGATATGCATGTATATCTGGAGGTTTATTATATTCTTGCCTGTACCGGTCTTGTGCTTTACACGCAGTTCAAAATCAACATCAATCAAATATTCAGTTGAATATCGTTTTACTTTATATCAAAAGTTCCTATTCATAACCCAATTTGCTTGCTACAATATCTAGAGCCGGCTTATTCGCATTTGCCGGGTCTAGCGAGACATTCTGGTCGATACTCGCCATGATAGACCACTAGACCAATAATTTAAGTTAATGATCATAGCCTTTAGTTTGCACATTTGAAATTGCAGCACCGCATTTCTCTTTCTTTTCTCTCCTCAGTTGGCGGTCGGTTGAAGTACCTTTATGCTGCCAATTTGCGGCTTTCCCAGGCCAGGCCCAGTATCATTTTCTTGCATGATTGTTACACAGCAGAAGTAAGGATTGACTGTCAGGTCGTCTTTCTCGCAGACTGCATCCTGCCTGACTGCTTTCCTTGTCCCGTAAATTTCAACAACGCGTCTTGACCATCCAACGTTCTTCCGAGAAAATCAGTCCCCGAACTCAATCGCCGAAGGTATATATCATGCAGGCTGAGTGCCGGTGGGAGCAGTCTTCTCATATAGCATGAATGTCGGCATTCGATTTGACTATTTCACATTGTACTAAATGTGTTCTCATATGGTTCTTCGCGATATATCTCTTCGGTCTCAAAGATCAAATCCGAAGGTTGTTGGAGCTTCACAAAGCAAAGCAGAAAAAAGGGAAGTTTGACGGAGCAAGATGAGTATGCCAACATTCAATTTAGGTAAACGTATGCTTTGAGACTAAATATTTTACAGGAAAAGATATATCACATTAGATGCATACAGCATTGAACTTATCGGACAAACCAAATTTCGTTCTAAATCGACCAATTGTCCTGGGACTCTGTCTAAGCCTCGGAAGACGAAGGTTCTTTCAATATTTGACCGATGTATGATCACTGAGATCCTACACTTATTTGGAATACTGACTGGAAGCCTTACGACAGTACCAAAACTCTCCCTACTAGGAGGTCTTGTGGCAGAGTCTGATCCCGATTGCCTATCTTGGGTATGCAGACTTCCACATAGACTGTCCCGTGCCCCGCGAGGTCCGTTTACGGCGTTTATGGAAACTGCTTGGAGATAGGGTAACTGGTTATGGCTTGTCCAAAGAGGGTGGTAAGATCCGGGTGAACAAAAGTCTTGGTCACTAATTACAGAGACAGAAAGCTATCACCAGTCAGAGAGCACGCCTGGTCGCCCATACTGCCGTTTATGGTGATATTTGACACCAAAAATCAACGTCTAATGCAAATTGAACGAGTTGAGATGTTCACCAGAGACTTTGATCAACATGACAAACCTGTCACCAAAGCTCCGCTGTCGTATTATTGGGCATTGCTCTATCGGTATTGAATTTCCAAAGGAGACAACAAATTTTAATTCAAAGAAGTCGAACATTTTGAAAGATTTGAAAGACTCATTGACCACACTGTAGCACTTTCGTTCCGACGACGACATCTTCAAGAAAGTTTAGGGCTCACACATCCACGTGATCGAGATCGCCACAGATTTTGGTGTTGCCGCACAAAAGTTCTGCAAGCTTGAGGCATGTAATACCTAAACTTTAATTCACACTCGACTGTCACAACATGTTCCTTACTTTTTTTTAATGTCCCGAGAAGCTCTTTGTATACAATAGCAATATATAAATCGGGGACCTTATGATATGGTCGCCGAACTTCGCTCAAGGTATATCAATCTTCGACCAATCAGCATCATTCTGGCGCAAACTGACGCTTGTCGCAAGCGCTTGCTTTGCGGCGAAGTGTTATTGAAATCGACAATTGCATCGTTGCGACTCGCAAGCTTCTCCCCCCACTGATAAGCGCTTATGCTTAAGTTAACGATCAAACGCAGGAACGATGATACCTTGGTACTCAATACTCGTTGGTATCGTGGACCTTGACCTCGTTTAAATCTTGTGCACCCTCGTACTACACTATTGATGACCAATCCAGCAAGGCTGAGATTTCATCATCATGAGTTATGTCCCTTGGCTCAGTATTCACTACGATATCGGCACTGCATGCAAAGCTGAGATATTTCTGAAACGTC
The DNA here is from genome assembly GCA_000503235.1 of Sclerotinia borealis F-4128. Taxonomy (NCBI): domain Eukaryota; kingdom Fungi; phylum Ascomycota; class Leotiomycetes; order Helotiales; family Sclerotiniaceae; genus Sclerotinia; species Sclerotinia borealis. The sequence continues at coordinate 61,659 of KI628589.1, read as the reverse complement.
GTCAATCATAGTCGAAGAAGACACGGCCCAGAGGAGGTTCTTCAGCGTTGTGGAACCATCTGTTCGAAGAGGCGTTCTGATCTTCAATCAAAGTGCTTTTGAGTGTGTAATATTGACGTTTCGAAGTTGTCACACATACAATCTATATCTCGATCCCTGGGATCAATAGTTTGTTCATGGGTCTAAGTCTACAACCAACAAAATATACTCAGCGACTAGGGTGATGAATTGTGAATCGATCACGATGTTCTTCAAACATTTTTAAGGTGCCATTTTTCACAGTTAAAATTGGAATTATTTCCTTCAGCTGGTCAGATCTTTTGCGCTCGGTTCGTTCAAATTCTTCACGCGGTTGACAAATGGAAGAGGTAGAATGGAATGTCACCCGTTGAAAATCCAGATCGTCAGGTCGGGGTACGAGATCGCGGTCTGTCCAATATTGATTGCGTTGGTCCACACTATAGTTGGTGCTCACAGGAAACATGTCAATTGGACAAATGGCAGCCAGTGACGGACGCCGCCTAGAAATTTCGTGGTAGCGGGTATATCCGCTAAAGAAACCACTTTGTGATAGGCACCATCCAAAGCTGGTGCACAGCCATTCCAAGATCGGTGGACTACCCTTTTGGGACATGCAATTGCTATCGGTTCTATTTACACACGGCACGTCAGCGTCTTTTCCTACCATGGCTATGGGCTTATTCCCTTTGGTACAGTAAGCATTTAGATTTTACTGAAGACAACGTCCCAGCTGCTTACAGGTTCAAAACGATGGATTTAAACAGTACGTTAGATGACTAATACTAGCCCTACAAGCTCGCTCCAATAGCTTCTTGAGACGTTGAGCCTACCCCAACATGGCCAGCATTCTTCCTTTCTGGTAATCATCTGGAATGTTCACGACTGTGGTTCCGAGTTAAGGAATTGCCAATAACAGCTTACTTAGATCTCTACCAGGTCACAGGCTATCATTAGCCTGAGCGCTTTCTCCCTTTAACCCCGTCTTGCTCCGAGTCCTTCGAATTTGTACATATAGAAATGGGCAATTACTATCGGTTGTTTTTAGTAATTGTCTATACATAAACCCGAATTTTCAAAAATTTAACACTATGGCATACAATCGGCGGGTCGAGGATTTTAGAGAAGCAGAATATCCTATGATGAGAGGTGAGTTGACACAAAGATTCCGAGCTGATAGAACTCTCAATCGCTAAATATGGACAGGGAAAACATATCTTGACCATGCGGGCACAAGTAAGACGTTACCACATTACTCCTGTTGTCCCATTGATTCTAGGCCATGCATTTCAATGCCCGGGCTTTCTGCGTTGCAAAGGGCTAGACTCTTTCTCATGGCTTTATAGGACTATCTACATGACGGGATGCTAATCATCATTTGTTTAGCTATATACGCGAAGTCTCTGATCGAAAGATTTTCCAGTGAGATGGTGGGAAATCTCTTTGGCAATCCACACTCGGCCTCAGCTCCAGCGCAACTCTCTGGTTCTTTGGTGGACTCTGTACGGGAAAAGGCATTAAGGTTTCTTGGAGCCGATCCTGCGCATTTTGATCTCGTATTTACCGCAAATGCTACCGCAGCGATTAAACTAGTCGCAGAAAGCTTTCGAGACCTTGCGCTAGAGAGCTCAACGTCAGGATCATTTTGGTATGGCTATCATAAAGATGCCCATACAAGTCTGGTCGGTCCACGAGAGCACACAAATGGACAGCATCACTGCTTCGCCGGCGACCAGGAGGTGGAAGACTGGTTACTCGGTTACAGGACTCTTCCGGGGAGAAGGGAAGATGATGAAACACCAGGAATCTTTGCATTTCCTGGGCAATCGAACATGACCGGGCGTCGATTACCACTCTCTTGGAGTAGAAAATTACGAAATTCCACCCTCATCTCACACCAGAATACCTACTCCCTCTTGGATGCTGCAGGCCTCGCGACAACAACTCAGCTTGACTTCAGTGATCCGGATGCAGCTCCTGACTTTACTGTCCTTTCATTTTACAAAATATTTGGCTTCCCCGATCTAGGAGCTCTAATAGTGCGCAGAAAGTCGGCGCATATCTTGACTTGGCGTAGATATTTTGGCGGCGGCACAGTGTCATCTCTGACAGTACTTCACGAAGCATCTTACCACCGAAAAGATGCCACGATTCATGATGGCTTAGAGGATGGCACATTACCATTCCATTCAATCATTGCACTTGGATGTGCGATCGATGTGCATCATGATCTTTATGATTCTATGGCGAACATATCCAAGCATACAATGTTTCTCATCCGGCGCCTCTACGAGGGCCTATCAACTATTCGTCATTCGAACGGCCGGCCTGTGTGCGAAATTTACAATGACGCAACGAACACCCACCCTTATACCGACGCCACTACCCAGGGTGCTACCATAGCATTCAATATTCTGCGTCCGGACGGCACTTACGTCTCGTATCTGAGTGTAGAAGAATTAGCCAACCAGAAAGATATATACGTAAGAGCCGGGGGACTTTGCAATCCTGGAGGCATCGCAAGTTATCTCAAGGTAGCACCCTGGCACTTCAAGCGAGCGTGGTCAGCCGGCCATCGCTGTAGCGAATCTGACAACACGGAGATTATCAACGGTAAGCCTACAGGCGTGGTTCGAGCCAGTTTAGGAGCCATGTCGATCATTTCCGATGTCGATACTCTTCTTGCATTCATGCTGGAAACGTTTGTTGAAGACCTGGATCTGGCTGGACAAATTGTCGTCATCACAGCGCAGGCGCCGAGTAATAAGTCACCCACGGTCAGGAGTCAGGGGGGCGTTAGCCCAGTTGTCGTAAAGGTTCCTGGCAATTGGCCTATCAGAAAGCTTCTTCCCATCGACACGGATTCAAAAGAGGACCCGAGGGGCCGGCCGCCACGACGATATAACATGTACGACTATCAGATTAATTGCGACAGACCACGGACAAGTCATTCAACAACGTACCATTCACCAGCGCATCACCTTTCAACCGGATCAAATGATAGCGCAATAGTAATGCCGGCAACGGCAGTGAAGTATTGGGACGATATCAAAAGAGGGGGTCATGAAACGTGGCCCGAATGTCGCGCAAGAAGACATGAGCATGAGCATGAGCATGAACCTGAGAAAGAAAAAACAAAATCGGAGTCACGGCCGACGGAAGAAAAGGGGAAAAGACCGGAAAAGACGTTATCGAAAGCCAAAAGTTTTTGGGGGCTGAATAAGGTTGTCAAGGGCAGAAGCAAGGGGTGATGATCGTCCTTGGTTGCATTGCATTTCGGGGCCCGGCTCCCGAACACTTGGAACGAACGATCAATTGAAAAATATGGAGAAGGCAGGCGCTTAGGTTTTTAGATGGGGGTGAGATGATATGTTGTGATTTCTACATGTATGTACATGGTCGTGTCGTGGCAACTTGTTGTGTTATACGTTGGGTTGCTGTTGCTATTGCTGTGGTTGATGTAGGTAGTATGCTGCGAACGCGCAGATTGCATATTTATCATTTAATATGCATGGTACTGCTGGTTGGTTTGAGTTTTTATTGCATACAGAGTATGCTGCATACAGTGCATACACTCAATATATATTTCTTAGCATTAAGCGCCTTCAATGATTTTTGCGCTTTATATCATATAACCGTTTGATAATGTACTGGGAGAGCATGTCTGTACGACGTATAACAAAATCTCTATTTTTATCGTACAGCGTGCGTACACAAATGGGGAAAGGGGGAAACGGCCAATCGTTTCACATGGGTGATTCTTTACATGCATATCTATATACACAGTAGATATAATACAGTTCATACAGTAACATAATATATAGTTGACTATGTGCTGCACGGTATTCTAGATTCAGTTTCCTGCGTATTTTATCGCTTCTGCTTCTGGTTTTCGTACATGTATGTGCCTTTGAAGGGGGCTTGGCTTGAGAGGTAAGGTTTAGGTTGCTGATGCTTATGATGTACTGTACCTGTATAATATGTACGAGTACTTGTACATATGCCATCGCGGTTTATGGGTTTGTGGGTTTGTGTATACATTGCATAGGCGAAATGTAAATGCCATGTGACAAGAATGAGACAAAAATGCGGGGTAAATAAAGCAATCTTACTCGTATATCCCTCTCAATCCCATTTTCCAATCCCATTTTCCAATCCCATTTTCCATTTCGAATCCCCATAACCAAGAAAAGAAAAAAGAAAGAAAAATATCTCTCACAAATCACAAATCGACAATCTACAACCCCCAGCCCCGAGATTCCCGACCCGCACACGGCCTGCGCTTGAGACAACGGTCTCTGAATATCCTTTCCACAACCAGCTTCCATTACCACTGCACATACGCATTCGGCCATTAGATATACGAGTTTGGTATTCCAAGATTTCTCATGCGTCCCATGCACACCTGGCCATCAGGCACGCCCACCCAACCAAGCAATGCTAATATCTACCCAACTAGCTGCCAATCCCGGCGGAGATACCGTAAGTAAGTTATCCCTTGATGAAAATCGTATGGTGTGGATAATTGTCATGCTATGGTATGTATGCACTCTATTTACGCGTCCAGGGTATCATTAGATGATTAGAACCATGTGGTAAGCTGACCGTGGTATCAATATCATACATATCATATCATATTTTATCATATCATACTCATAGACTACCGTATGTATGTATATGCATTGTGCATCGCATGCAGCGTACCCACCGGTAAGAGAGTAGTTACCGCCACCCAATCGGTCGGGCGTGGTGATACCAGATTGGGCAATACGCACATGGCGATGCAACACATGATGAAGTGGAAAGTGCATGCGGATTAAGTTGATGTTTCAATATTCTAGATGGAGTTTCCATGTTTGCCATCGTATATTTCCATACCGGTATTTCTGAGGTTTTTCGTTTTTCCTGCGCGTTTGGCGGGGAATGGAATTGAAATGAATGTCCAATGGTGGGATAGCAGATCCGAGGGGCTGTTTTACTCTGTTTTACTACCTACCTATGGATTCATTTATCTCACGAGACGATATAGGTGAGGACTCTCGGACTTGGGGGTCGTATGCCATGCCATATATTGCTCGTATGGTTGGATTGGATGTGGATGGAACCGTGATGGCGAATACGTTTCTTAACACATGATCTAATATGATAAATGATAAATTCGGCATTACTATTTACTATACCACGTCATATTCAATCCAATACCACAATTGGTCTTGTGACAAATTCCTGCTTTGAAATCTAGAATTCTTTGCCTTGCCAGGGGCTTGCTTGCCTTGTCTTACCTTGCCTTCCAGAAGAAAGATAATGGAAGAACCAGACGGAGCTGGATTCGCGAACGGGGAAAGGAGTTGAATCCGATCCCAGTTTGCCAGTTTGTTGGACGTCGGAATGTACATCACACTTGACATAAACTACAAGTGATATACCTATGTCTATTGTAGGCGAAGTTCCAGTACCCTTGCAATTCCTCCCCAAGTCCCAACTTGTACTCGTGTAGATCTACGAGTAGAAGTGTGCAGGGTGAAATTGATCAACGCAAGGAATTCCAAAGTATGATTTTCATTGCATGAAAATACGTCACGACTATTTGGCACTGTACGAGTATAGACGTCACTCATGTATATGCTTCAATTGTAAAGATTATGAGCATCATTGCTGGTATTTGTAAAAAGAAAAACTAAATCTAGTAGATCTAGATTTTCCCTATCTACCAAATGCAAATTATTTGAAGAGACATCTGAAAATGAAATAGAGTATCCCACCCGACTCTCATGCCCATGCTCAAAACAATGTGTAAAAAAGCAATGCGTATGAGCAGGAATAAGCCTCAAGAAATAAAATCCATGAACAAATCCCCCTAGATCTCAAAGCAAAGCTGCCCATCCGTGAAGATTCCCCCCAAAGTATCTCCCTCCATCCATCCATAATCCCCCCAGTTCAAAAACCCCACAAACAAACTCCCATTTCCCAGCACAAGCCCCAGTACAAGCCCTCTCAACCCAACATAACAGCACCCATAGCCGCAAAAGCCATAGCCATAGCAGCAAAAGCAGGAATATTCAAGTCAGTACCCGCACTGCATGGGTTTTGGTAAGGTGAAGACCCACAGTCATTTTGTCGGGTTTCCAGATGTTCGGCGCCGTCGAGTTGGATGAGGTTGATGGGTCCGTCACGCTTTGAGGGGAGTTGGGCGATGTTGATGGGTGGATCTTGAGCGGTGCGAGCGGTGCGAGTGCGGATGGTTTTGTATTTGCTGGTTTGGCGGTTGCTGAGTTCGATGAGGTTAATTGGACCGTCACGCTTGGGAAGCTGGATCAAGTCAATGGGACCATCGCGCTTTTCAGGAAGCTGAACAAGGTTGATTGGAGAATCTTGACGCTTTTCAGGAAGTTGGATTAAGTCGATGGGGGAATCTTGTCGCTTCTCAGGAAGCGGGATCAGATCGATAGGACCATCACGCTTCTTGTTGCTAAGCTCAACGAGATTGATGGAGGAATCTTGTCGCTTCTCAGGAAGTTGGATGAGATCGATAGGACCATCACGCTTCTTATTGCTAAGCTCAACAAGATTGATTGGAGAATCTTGAGCAGCACGAGCATACTCAACAGCTACATCCATCGGTGCAGTAACAGGAGTTGGCGCCGCAACACAAAGGGCTGCAAAAGCGAAGAGCGAAAGCTGGGTGATGCTTGACGAACGCATTTTGAAGAATTTTGAAAGATTTTGAAGAACGGAGATGCTTGAATTGTGCAAGTGTGTGTTTGTGAATCTGTGTTGTTGTTATTGTTGTAATAGAAGTGGAAGAATTAAGCTAGGCTCTGATTGTGGGTTGTTATTTTTGAGGAAAGGGAGAAGAGATCGAGGGGTGTGAGAAGAGGGTTTTATGGAGATTGAGAAGTTGAGAAATTGTTTTAGGTCCGAAGATCGGAAGATAGGCTCGTTTGTAGTATTAATATTGATGAAGCATGAACTGATTGAGTTGAGGGAAAACGTGGGCTGAGATGGCCAACAAGGTAAGTAGATTTTGAGAATTATCGGCTCATGAAGGTGAGAAGAGAGCTGGTAATGACGACGATGATTATCGTTGTTGGGAGGAACCTCATGCCGACTATGATGAGGTGAATTGGACGATAAGGATCTGGAGAGATCTATCTAGGTATCTTGTTGCTGTTGAGGGAGGTAAGGAGATCACACGATAGATAGTATGACTATATCAGTAGAAGATTGGTTAATTCAACCAGATTCACTTTTGACCCTTTGTTGTTCAATCTGCCCCTATGTCACTTTGAGAACATTGGCACACTGACAGTCATCATAGTGAGGTCCTCAACTGTCTGCCGATCTAATAAGCAGACATTAATCCATCAACCAGCAGTATTTCAATATACTTCAAATGGAACAGGCAACGGAACCCTTTACTCAATGAAATATAAGCTTTCGATATTCTTTACTCTTTGCAGTAGTCACATCGGGATCCTCTACGGATTCTTGTATCATCTAGGAATAACTGACATTGGATAGCACTTAAGGTATAGAACATGACGGTGATGGTAGTTTGGTGATACTCGAGTAGATGAGGCAAAGTGTTTCCATTTATGGACTCCTGCATCGCTCCCAAGGGCCTACAGTAGTTTTAAACTCGCAGTTATACAATTATGAGAGTAAAGTGATATAAATGACGATATTGGTAGTTTGCTGGTAGGTGAGGCAAAGTGTTTCCATTTGTGGACTCCTGCATCCCTCCAATGGGCCTGCAGTAGGTTTGAACTTGCAGCTATATCAACTATGAGAAGTACAGGGTAAATAACATGTTTCAAACAATGAACATGATTGACTTGATGAGGTATATGATGATGATCGAAGAGTTTAGCTATATACTCTTGAGGAAGTATCAATGGGTGGGGACTAGCAGTGCCGGCAACATAGTGGAAGTCATGTATAACATAGACATAGAAACATCAAGACGTCTCAATGAGGGCATAGAATTGCTTCGGCAGTGTCAGAGAATTTCCTCAGCTGATAACCTCTGCAACGCAAAGAGATGCGGTAAAGTTGGGAAACCTACATACAGCCCGTATTCAAATTGCCATATATAACCCCAAACAGACGCAGTCGAGATTCATATGCAGTTCCAGAGGCGTGACTGGATCTGCCAAATTTGGTCCTCTCATGGCGATCCATAGGAACTTCATAGGGTCAATGATCAATAATAATTATCATTCCATTTCAACCCACTCCTTCAAACCACTCCTTCATACAAGTTCCATCAATCAAGTGGCTCAAAACAACGAACACCATACGCCATTCCAGCAATTCCAAAACTCTATGCCCATCTCATATATACCTTCCGTGGTTGCTAGTCGTCCATTAAGAAAGAGAAATAGCTCCTCTTCGATTGTCGCGGAAATGTAGGTAAGCTTGGAAACCGCAGCCAACGATAAAAAGCTATCAATTGGCACACGCATTAGCTTGGATATCAAGGAAGAAACGATTCATATGTATGGCTATCTGATTCCGGATCCTTGAGGAGTTGATCAAAACATACCGCATAAACAACTACAGCAGAAAAAACCGTAGCGGCAACCGCAGCCCCATCTTTGGGGTCTTCCTTTCCACCCAAGAGTGCGTGATTACCGCTCTGGAAGAGAGCGCCGATAATGGAGAGTATGACAATGGCAAAAACCGAGATGACAATACTGTAAAGTGGTTAGAGATTGATGATGGCGAAAGGCTAGACAGTAACTGGGCTGGGCAAACGAACCAAGACCAAGCTTGCATTACTCCTACGACGGGCTTCATCTTGATGTTGAGTTATCCGTCGTTACGAGCGAGTATGTGCGAACGAAGGGGAATGAACTTTGCGGAGCTTTTGATAAGGTTGTGAGGTTGATGGTTGGTTAGTAGTTGGTGGTTGGATTATGATGGAATTGAAGCTATCGAGAAGTCGGCAAGTCGGAGCTTAGAAATAAGACTTGGCACTTGGCACTCTCTCACGAAGCTTCAGTCTTCAGTCTTCCCATGGGAACTTATCAAAAATTTCCACAAAATACCAACAATTATGATTTATTCTTTTCTGGTTGTCATAATGTAGTTCCTCGACGACAACTTTTATGATATTGGTGCTTGAGAGACGTCATTCATCACGAGGGTATATAAATGTCTGTTTGCAGGTCAAAACTTCGAAGCACCGAGGACTCCTTTACTCCTTTATCTGGATTCTCCATCGTGACATATTTTGCTGGGGATTAAAGATTTTCATGATGTCTGATTCTGTGTTTCTTTGTCCTCTCTAATCCACTTCCTACAGAAGCATCATCCTTCTATTCGAGTATCGGCAGGCTCACAAATATGGCTATCTTCACAAACTGTTACTAGACTTTTAATAGGCAAACCTTCTAGGACGTTTTGGGCACACAAGTGGTTGTCCTTGAAATTTTGGGATACTACACTATTCCACGATGGAAGATGGAAACCTAGGTTAGAGGACGAAGACAGTCCATCCAGGTAGGTAGGAGAAAATTACACGACTTCATCTCAAAATTCGATCATATGGTCGCCACCAGTATATCAGTTATATTGCTTTAAGGGAAGTTGACTAGACGAAGTCCAATGGCATCGTCTTGCCGAAAGAATTCGCAAATATGGTGCACTCCGGCAACGATTCAGTTGCCACTTTTCTCACTTCCGGGGAAGAAGTTAATGCTAAGAACCTCGCCAACAGTTGTATTTATATTCAGCCAAAATCACCGACCACTTACCTCTGCATGACCGGTCTGATTCCTTTGGATAAACAACATATGCAGATCTTGGCCAAGCTTTCTGTCAAAAAGTTCGAACTGAATCAATTGATGGACACGGACTTTTCGAAAGATTGACCCTCGAACAATAATTTGAACGAACGGATGCCAAGGCTTCCGTGGTATACCGTATATCATTCGTATTCTGCAATACGCTCAGATATAGGGTTCGTTTGTGAAACGCTGCCTCTATCTCGTTGTATCGAAAAACTAATGGCGGGTGACTCGGCAATAGGCTAACCGGCATCTCCAGAACTTTCCTTGAGTCAAACTTTGGTAACTCTTGGTTACTTGATGAGGACTACGAGGATACATGTAATACAGTACAGAATTCATTCGCTAGTATTGGCGGCAACATATGCGGTCATCTACTATGAATACATTCACTACTGCGCCTCTTCATCTTGCATACTCGCTTGCTGTGGTATCACAGACATCCAACAGGTATCATTCCTTTAAAATTGTGTGAAACGAAACATTGAGGTTCAAGTAATACAGTGTGCACTGTGAAGGGAAATCGAAGAGGCTAGCTGGCGCGCGGTACTTGCAAACACAAAGTATTCTATTTGACTTTCCATATAATCAGGATCAACGAGCATGCTCGTCTGGCTCAAAAAAACCAATCAAAACGTTCCTTATATCCTTGTGTTTCTCGAAAAAGAGTCCCAGATGATTGATGGCAAGGTTCTAAACGCTCGGAGTTCAGGGGTTTCAACCAAACGAAAAGCTTAACCAATTAGTGCGTTAGCGTTAGCGACATATTGTCAATCCATGTCTCAAATCTTCTTTGAACCATCGAACAACATACCACCAACAAACAATTTCAACATCAATCTTCAATTTGACATCAATGCTGGAGTTGGGGATATATATCACCAACATGTTGATCCTATCTAGCCTCTTCTCTGTCGCTTAGCACCCCTTCACTCGATGTGGTCATCAACTTCAAAAGTCTGACGGCGAGGGGGCATTAGCAACAACTATGGATTGATGAAACTTGCAGAATCTTCAAGATCCGAAGTATCTACCGTATTATTCCTAAACTCTACTGAACTCGAAACAGCCTTGATATTAATAATTGATACATCGGCCCCGATCGTCCTTCTCCACCACAGTAGAAGTAGGGGAAACGGCCGTGGCTTTCCAACTGCAATTAAAGTGTTCGGAGTGCGTACAACGTCAATCCACTATTTCCAACGCTTGTACCTATAGATGTACCTATGATTTGCTGGATAAAGAATGGCGCAGCGAGTTTGCTGCAAGGCATCTGCATCTTTCATAAGTCTTGTGGCACAAGTAGGTACGACAAGGCTATTTGATATGATATTCCACTATCCTTATGTGATCTTTGAACGAGTGAATCCTTAGGATGGAACGATCCACAATCTGTGGTTCATATATATCTTTGTTCACTCCCCTCTTTGGTTGATGGTTTCCTATCCACACTCGTTCTTTTATATTACAATTTATAAATAATCCCTATTCGCTTGATTACCATTCACATTTACGTCACCTCCCTTATAAAGTGAGTCCTTTCTACAAGCCAATGTTTACACACCTTTAAATACTAACTTCTTCTCTTCAGTTCATAATATTTTATCAAGAACATCTCCTGGGGCATTTATAAACCTCACACCTACTCAGATCTAATACGCTCTACCAAGATGCTTTCAAATATGATCTCATCAGTTCTTGCGGCCACACTCCTCGGTCTTTCCCATGCGCAAACCACAACTGTTCCAGTAACTGGTACCTTGGGCAACGCAACCATCCCCGAAAACAACCCCGTCGGTCCAATCTACGTCGCCACACTTCCAGATGCGGAGTTTTTCAACCCCGATGACCCACGCGGTAACATTAAAGGTTCTGTGTCTGCGACTGGAAACCCCGATGGTATTGGTGTTCAATTCCAAGTCCAATTCTCCAATCTCCCCACCAGCGGTGGACCATTCAGTGAGTACTTTCCATCACCCCCTCCATCTCCCTACCACCCCTCACTAACACCCACCTCAGTCTACCACCTCCACGCCCACCCCGTCCCCACCGACGGAAACTGCACCGGCACCCTCGGCCACATCGACCCCTTCCTCCGCGGCGAAACCCCCTCCTGCAACCTCTCCCTCCCTCAGACCTGTCAAGTGGGCGACCTCTCCGGCAAACACGGTAAAGTAATCTCAGATCCCTTCCAAGCCTCCTTTGTCGATGAATTCGCATCGACACTACCGGGTCTGGGCTCTTTCTTCGGTAACCGCTCGTTGACGATCCACTTTGGAAACGCGACGCGCATCACCTGTGCGAATTTCACACTGTTGAATGGGGTTGTGGGGGGTGACAATGAGGGTGGGGCGTCGGCGAATAGTACGAGGGATGGCGCGAATGGAACGGCGACTAGTACGGGAGGTCCGTTGCAGATCACAGGTTCTGGTGCGGCTAGATTGGGTCTTCATGGTGGGTTGATGATGGTTGTGGGCGTTGCGTTCATGTTCGCTCTATAAGGAATCGGTTGTTCATGAGTATATCGATAACTAAAGTCAGGGATGATGGTAATGTGGAGGCAAAATGAGAGATGTGGAGTTTGGGCGTTGAATATTCCTATTATACCCGGCGCAAGCCAGTCTTATAGCTGCAATAATGCGAGGAGTGGTTACTCGAGTATATTACAAAGGTTTTTGTGAATTGGGGTGGATAAATTATAATAGCTAGCTGCCTGCTCATATGTATACGATTCAAGAATTTATTGGCGTTTCTCTATAGTAGCTTGTTTTTCATAACTATAATGCATTCACTCCTTTTCTATCCCATCTCACTTCACAAATCTTCACGATTCCTTGTCCCCTTGACAATTTCTCGAATACTTCAATGAGAAACATACTTAAAGCTATCTGTATCTGTATTTACACGTCATACCCATCCATCCAACCATCCGTCCATCCATTCATCCATCCATTGTCAACCCGCCAAGCCCAAACATACAAACATCCGAGGAACACATCCCTTGGCACTCTTGATGTTTCAGCATCGATACCCGTATTCAGTCCGTAATCTACTTTATAAAGTTGATTTGTTTCACTCTAGACTTATTATTTTAGACCGAGCGTCGATGCTTATAGAGCATGCTTTGGTTTTCTCTGGTACTAGTACTATTATACACAGTAGCGTAGTTTTTCTTGTATGCTATAGAATGATATTTGTATTTGTAACTCTATAGACTACCGATATATATAGGAAGGAAACTGTATTATGATTACTCGAGTGCATTCATTTCATTTCATCTCACGAAATTGATCAATACACAATATTCATCTCATATCTTCTATCTTATATCTTATATCTCCTCCGAATCTAACATCCTCATCATGAGGACTAGTACTCCGGATATCGACAAGAAGAAGTAGAATCAACTCAAGTAGATATAAAATAAAAAACGACTATATTTCATATACTATATTAAATCATTGTACTCGCATTAACATTTATATTCGTTGCTCTTTTCCTTTTGGCGTAAAGTATAGCTCTCTATCTCTATCTTTATATTTATACTCGAGTAATCAACTAATTCTCTTTGTGATCAAAAGGGTATAAACAGGACTCGGATTGTGTACTTAGAATCTACAAATAAAAAGCTATGTAAGGTACTAAAAGAAGGACTATATATACAGGTATTAGAAGTCATAAGGGCTAGGCCCAAAAGAATGAAAAAGTCCTAGATATACAATACCTAGGTCTAAAACTATAAAACCAGGGCTTTAAGCTATAAAAGGAAGGTCTAAAAGAGCCGTCATATCATGCTATATACGTAGTATGAGCCAGTGGACGGAAGAGAGCCGTCTGTTCCGTTACAAGTATAAAGAGTTAATAAGTACTATCTATATTAGAATTAAATAATGAAATTCTTTTCTTTTTCTTTTCTTTTTTGTAAACAAGATATTCAAAGCAAAAGTAGTAGAAAGAGTTTTTTTATTTATTTATATTATTTGCTTATAATCTTACACTCGTTGAATAGTCAAATAAGTAAATGACTAAATGTATAGGAGATATACTCGTACCAATAGAACTTAAATGTCGTTAGTGGGATATTCAATTGAATACTTTATCCAGTTTTTAAGCTATTCTACTCTTAAAGACCTTTTTTCTTCGCAGTTTCGTTATCGCGACATGTTATTGCTATCAAATCACTGAGACAATTCTGTAGATACATAATAATTATGGCATCTGAACCCGACAAGACCGTCTTCGAAGCCTTGATGAGCAACTACAAGAGAGTATTAAGAAACCACATCACTCTTGAAGAACTTATTGCAGTCTTATCCATCATTGAAGGAAAAAAGCCTTTCGACTCCCTCCGCTCTGACGGATGAAGAACGGCGTGTATTTCTCGATTTTCCTGGTGTGGATATGGAGACAGCAAATATCAGAGCGGTGACGGCTCTTTCGCGTGAGGAGTTGATTGAGAAAGCTGTTAAGGATTCGAGCAGCCTCATGCAAGAAGAAACAATACTACTACAAGACCGGTTCTGGACGCCTGGTACAGAAGCGGAGCACTCGGTGATCTGGCAAAACCTTTTGGAAACGGAAACAATCATCATGGGAGAAGAAGGAGCAGCATTTTCAGAAACTCGAAAACCCGCCTATCTTCCCGACGAGCGAGAATCGTTTTCCATCGGATCCAGAGAGGTGTGGGGGCGGCCCGCCCGCGCAAGAGAAATGCAAGCCAGTGCCATGGCTGAGGCCGCCCTGCCCGATGCCCCAGAATGGATTTGCCGGCTGTATAGAGAGGGAAAGAAGTTGTGGGGGTTTGCGGTTCTGTATGATGGGACGATGCAGGGGCTGAATGCGGAAACTCTGGACTTTTTTCAGTGTCGTTGGGAGGCTCGTGTTGAAAATGTGTTCAAGTACAATAGCTCAAAAGATATTATTGATGCGAAATGGTGGATGATTCCGTTCAATGCGCCAGGTTCTGCGGCGGTACCTTATGTGTCTGGGGCTGGGACTGCTTTAGATGCAAGCGATAGTGGCAGTCAACAAGATGGCGTGGTGCTTAGAAGCGCCTTTCGCGAGATCCTACAGAATCCTCTGCAGTATGAGCAGAGAGCGGATATCGCACCCATCACCGCGCTCGGCGAAACACGTGAGTTTGACCACTACATGGACGGACTTGCTGCTTCGGGCATCCTCACCAATACTTTTCTAGTCTTTGATCGCATATGCATGACCTCGGTTCTTGAATCCGACTACTCCATCGAAAGTATGCGGATCCGTGCCTTTGAGGCCGATTATCCTGTGCCGGGGAAAATATACGCAGAAGGGTATCAGGGGTACACGTGGGTGAGGCTAGACCAGTTGGTATATTATTTCTATGAGTTGAGGTTGATGAAAGCAGATAAGGTAGGTATGGATGAGATATGGCAAGCTGCACAGCAGAGTCTGAACACTGCGTTTGTCAGTATGGATCCTGAGGAAGCAGGCAATTGGACACGGTCGAATCCGATGGCTGGGTTTGAGCGTGACAGTATTCTGGGAAAGAGAAAGTATGCTAAGAAATAATCGTTGAAATATCCTTTACAGTAAGATGTGGGCAATTGGCAAGATATTGAAATGTAATGAATGCATTTGCTATCTTGAGCTAGGATCTCCAATTCACAATAGAAATGGCTTTAGATATCTCCACTTTCTCATTTTATGCATTAAACCCTATTATTTCACATCTCGATCTCATTCTCTCAACACTCTGCTCCAACTGCCAACTTATTCTGACTTGTAGAAACCCAATATAGCTCTTCTCTTTTGAATAGCAGACACGATTCTATCTGTAAACTACAATAGTTAAGCTTACCTTTCTTGTTCAGTTCTAGCTATAACGTGGTTTATCAGTGCATCGCGCATATCAGTGCCTCGCGCACTTTTTCACTACTCAATCATTTCAAAATATTATTCAATAATCACAACATATAAAATTAATTGAAACTATTCAGAATCTGATAAATTAGAGTCTTCTAAATCCTTCTGACAAGTTTGTATATTATAATTAGTTTTACTATAAGAGCCACAACGATGTAAAGTTGATTGTTCCCCATTTGAATTACCCCTCTTAAAGTATTCGTCATGTTGAATCTGATTATCTATATTGGTCTGTAATATAATATCATATCCATCTTGTATACTAAATGTTCCTCCTTAACAAATTCGACTCTTTTTAGCTCTACAACATTTACTCAATACCTCATTTGCTTTTCGAAAAGTACAAATCTCAGCACTCATAAGTGTTATCTCATGAGCTAATATCTCTGTACCCTTAGCTAAAACTACAATTGTTTCAAATATAGGTGTAGGAGAGCTTTCTTGATGTTGTGCAATTCGATTTTTAACTAAGATTGATTGCGAAAGAGCATTGTTCGAGTTGTGAGATATTTAAGAAACCCAAGGATCAAGCTTTATAAAAAAAAATCTAGTAAGTGTAGGTGTTCGTAATTTGATATCTAGCTTAGAAATAATAGCTTGAGGATCAAAGGGTATTAATCCAGCTCCGCGGAATCCAGATAATCCATTTTGAACAGTTATTGATTGTAGGTATACTGCTTTGAAGGCTATAAGAAATTCGATCTTGGTGATATAGTTGATATAAGCCTTAATATATTCCTCAATTTGTTGATTATATATTTGTTTTAAAACATTAAAATATCCAACATCGAATAATTGAATAATATACAAAGAATGAGAAAGTAATGAAAGAGTTATAATATTATGTTCTTTGCAATATTCTTGAAATGCAATTGATTCGTAGTTTTTGTGTCTGTCTAATACTAACATTCGATAATTACCTTGTTTTTGAGCAATAGTATGCTTATCGAAGTGTTTAATCCACTCTAAACCTGTTTCATTGTTTGTTTATCTATTATTAGTGACTTTAATCATTCAATCAAGTAAAAGATCATTTTTAGTATATCAACTCAAGAAATGATTTTTGCCCTTAATCACTAAAAATAAAGGAATGCTTTCTTCTATACCATTGATACATACAATCGCTATAGCCCATTCTCGATTACCTAACTGTATTGCTTTGTTTCTGCTATATCGTTCAGTATTAGTTATAACCATCCTAGAGCATATAATACCCATCATAAAGTCTGTTTTGTTGAAATTATAGAAATCGCAATCGAGAATACTGTATTTCGCCTATATATTCGATACTAATCGAAACCATCCTTCAATAAGCTTTGAATCTTCGTAAAAAGCTTTTTGGAAATCATAAATGTAATTAAAATATATCTTTAATTCTGGTTGGCGTTATACAAATCGATACACCCAAAACTTTTTAATATAATATACTCCACGAGTATCAAGAATATTATTCGTTATATCTTCTACACTACTCAATCGAGAGACAAATCCTTATATATCCATATCGAGGATATATTGAAGAATTACTTTTTTTTCTAATTTAATTAATTTTTGAGTTGATGATCGACATTCCTATAGCGGGGTTAAACCGTTCATTCAATTCCGAAATGTTGTTTCAGGGATATTATAGAGTTTAGCAGCACTCCAGCAACTCATTTTTTTTGATTTATTAATAGCTTCAATAGCTAAGATAACCCGAGCTTCTTTTGAAGTGTTATTCATTGTTGATTGTTGATTAAACGCGTGTTGAATTGAAGAGTTGCAAAATAGTGAAAAAGTGCGCGAGGCACTGATATGCGCGACGCACTGATAAACCACGTTATACTTCTTTTGCTTCTTTTGTTTTGATAAGAGAAAAGAGATACTCGAATATAAGATATTTTCTAACATCACATACCTAGAAACGGGACGTGTGGAGAAGCGAGACATTTTCCATCCTCTCTTCCTTATTTCACGCGTTTATTCACCATATAATGGACCAACAGTGATTCAATTATAATCAGTTCGAAGCTAAGATCCAGCAGGCTACACAAAGTCCTTTAAAAATAAAGAATTTAACTCTACAAGAAATGCTGCCCACCTTTTCGAAGTTTCATATACAACATTTTCAAAAAGAATAGCCGGAAGGCAAAGGGTTTTGAGCTGGAATCGCAAAAAATATCAGGTAATGAACCTCGTTTATTGATTATGGACGGCCATTCAGTCATATTATAGGGAATATGATTGCTTTCTGTATTGAAGAAGATATCGACCTCCTTATCCTACAACCGAATTGCTCTCATTTACTTTAACCATTGGATGTTGGGGTGTATGGACCTATGAAGCGACAAGAAGTTGACCGATACTGAAAGTCGTTTCTTCTCATCCTCAATTCAGTCTCGTGGACCACCCAGAGTATGGTTTTCTCCCCATCATATTTCCAGGTCATCGAAATCAAAAGCACGTCTTTGATAGCCTTGACAAACTGTGGAAACCAAGTGGCCGAGAAAAAGATAATGTGTTATGTACACAATGTGCGTTACGCTGTATATTATGTCCGTTACACTTTTCAGCATTTATGTGCCAACTGCTCTATATTATAGAAGCAAAATACCTTGTTGAGGTCCTGTATCAAAGCAGTCCAATGCTCTCAAACTATTGTAAGAATGCTGCGGAGCCGTTAGACATTATTCATGTATTGGCAATGCTGTTCTCTAAACGTGTTATACATATCATAGACCTAAGTCTACTCCTAGTTTTGTATACAGTGGTATAATACTGGGGTGAAGCTGGTGATAACAAAAATATATCAACGACTAGAGTTCTAGCAGGCGGTGTTTGAGCAGCCGATGCTGCTTTTCGGTTTGTAGACATTTTTTATCGTCCAGGTTTGGACTGGGAAATGTAGTACATGATATTACAAAAGGAAAAAAGTTATGTACTAGATGACTACACGAAAACTCGTTTTTATCTACTTCGCATCATTAATGGCGCTATCGGTGGGGCGACTTGGTAGGCAAGGCAGAGTCTCCCCATCTCTCCTTCCTTTATCAATCTTTATCATCCTTTATGGTCCTCCCTCCTCCATCTACTCTATTAATGCTCCTTCATTCCCCTTCATCGATCCTTCATCAACCCTTCATCAACCCTTCTTCACCCCTCTCACCTCTTCACCTCTTCACCTCTTGCACTGACTCTCCTTAGTCAATTGTCGTCTATCACATCTTTAACCGCCAATCTATCTGCAATCATAGGGACAGAACCATCCACGAGATGGGAAGAAGCTACACAAGGTGTGAAGATAAGGCGTGAAGACAAGGCCGGAGTTGAATTAAGCATGAGGAAAGAGCGAGCAGATCACTTCCTGTTTGTTGTGGGATATGACATCCTCCCACTTCGCGATTCATTTTTACTGTCTTCCCTCAGATAAAGAAATCCAGCTCTGCCTTCACCTAAGCTAAGCGCATACACATCTCATCCACTCCATCATCGCCTTCCGCTATCGAAAGGTGTCAGCATACTACCTGTTCTATTAGTAGTCCTTAACTTGTATCTTGCATTACTCACCACTTCTCGATCATTCTTGTTTTTAGCTCCTTCAATCTAGCCAATTAAGCGAGGCCCTTCTACAATAGAATCCAGAATTGTAATTTGTTCGAAGCATCCTAGCACTGAAGCCATGTTTGCTCCGTCGCCCCATCGCCCCATCAAGCCACATAGGATCATTTATTTGCACCCTGTTTCTGCACCTTATTTTTCTAACCTGCGCCTAGACACAGAGTGACTCATTTCCGGTGTACTATTTGCAATGCCAATTCAAAGCAGGGGAGGTTTTCATCGTCAACCAATGGACCCACCACAGGACGAGACGAATGCTCAGACAACACGACTGCCAACACGACCGCCATCTCTATACAATCGGAAGGGGATGATAATACGATCACCCAGCTCTGTATAACTTGTGGAACAATGGAAAAAGATCTTGTCCAGTAATCCACTTGGAGAGAAGCGGAAGCAGGAAGAGAATACGGAAGAGGAGCCACAGCTGAAAAGGGCAAAGGTGCATAATGGGGCGTATTGTGTCCCTTGGGTATACAATGCATGTCGCGCTCTAAAGCAAAGATGCTATAATATGTTGGCTGGATCAAATAAAAGAAATGGAAATGGGAATAAAAGGGCAGGTGGAGTACAGATTGTGAACAAAATTGTTTCTCATCTAGCCTGAAAAAGTTAAAGTTGACGCATAAGTTGACGGAATGAAAATGACTGCTTTAATTTTACCATATCCTACATATCGTTGGGTGCTTTCCCTTTCCCGCATTACCCAGTCAAACATTGGGCCCTTCCAGTTTTGTAACGACAGGACTGACTTTTTCGCACGTTGTCGGAGTTGAAGAAACTCTCTATCCACCTCAAACATTATCTCCCATTATTGATCCTAGCTAGCCGACCCTTCTCTGCCTAGCTCCGCCCAATTGTCCTCCATATCTTTCTTTTCCAACCCCCCATCCCAATACCTCTCATACCTAAATTCATCCTCATTTGCTATGCCTTATCTAAGGTCGGTTCTCCAATTGTCCCAGGTCCTTGTGGCTCCTGCTCTCAACTCTACAACTCGCAAGTCGAGTCAGGCAGCCGCCTTATCGAATAGCCCCTTATTATTCTCATCGTTAACCATAGACGACAATGAATAAGAACGGCGAAGCTCCACCAACGCGTTATCAAGAAATTCCTCATTGGTCATCTTCCCACTATCCACTAGCGCTTTTTTCCCCTTCATCCTCTCCAAAGCTTCGTCATACTCGTCCAACTCCCTTACTTTCAGCGCTGCGAATGCCTCAACCTCTTCGACATTCTCAAATTCTTTCTCACGCTTCGCCCACTCAGTAGCACCGAAATGGCGGCGTAGCTGCGTGAAAGGAAAGCTTTGTTGGTCGATAAAGCCGGGTGAGAGAAGCATATGCAGCCACATAGCCCCAGAGGCTTGCGACCACTTGATAAGAGTAGAAAGCTGTCTATCTTCGTGCCCAGGCATTCGAGCCTCCTCCTCCTCTAAAACACGCATAAAAATCTCTAAGCACTTAAAGTACCGAGCGGCAACCTTAGGCTGGCCTGTCGGCTCGTCATCATTGCAGTCCCAGTCGCAGTTGATAGGTCTATCTTGGAGAAGCCACCACGGAGCTGAGCCAAACAGTTGAGCAGGTCCGATATATGACCACTCGAGGTCCACTACTCCTACAATAGTAAGGTCTTCTTTGCTCCGGACAATTAGATTTGCTAATCCGAGATCATCGCAGATCAGCTTAAACTTGCAATGGTCATACTGAGCGTTGACTAAATCAGGTGTTATAGCTTTCAGGACTTGAAACGCTACATAACTGCTTTGAGCACCATAGAAACCAGAAGTCGAGTTTGGTTGGTGAATAAGCTGCTCCCAGTCCTGCCCAACAACATACTGAAAATATTCAGTTGTTGTCGCAAAGCCTTTGCCTCGGTCACCTAGAACACATTTAATTAGTTAACGCACTCAATTGGGGGCATTAGGGAAGAAGGGAAAAGGAAGCCAAAAGCTGTACCGAAAGTATTAACTCCTCCATTTTGCAGGATGCTATGTGCCTTGAAAGTTAGCGGGCGTGTCAGTGTTGGTGCCGCTCCAGGCTTTGGCGATGGTAGGCTGCCGATTTGATCAAAGTCGAGCTGAAAGAGCTGAAGTAGATAGTTGGCCATCTGCCTATAAATAATTTCAATATCACTATCACTAATGTCCTCCTTCATGAGTCTAGTAAGCTCGGCATTTGGATCCTGGAGAAGTTCGCTGAGGCTTATACCATTAATGAAATCCATTATAATGAATGGACCTAGACCAAGCAAGTTGCTAGCCGCGGAACCCCACGCCTGGACTTTAGGAACAGGAATCGTAGTCTTGTTGTAGATAAGATTTAGGGTCGTCACCTCTATAGCCACCTTCTCGTCGCTGTAGTCGTCACAAACATTGCCCACACGAGGGAATCGAACCATCCAAGCAGTACTATCGCTAAAGACCATCTTCATACCAGCATTAAATGAGCCATGGTGAAAGGTACCTTCGAGTCGACAAGGAAGCTTGTTAGGGTGGAAAGTCGACACCCACGGGCAGAGACGGCCCAATCTATGGGTCTCGTTGATCTTATCGACCCAGAGTTCGCCCTGGATCTCATGGACAATATCGACAAGTCCGTTGGTTTCCATGATCAGAGAATGATACGAGTGTGTAAACTGGTCTGGAGGTGCGCGTGACATATGGAGAGGCTGTGAAATTGTTGCAACGCGATGCTGGTAAACTCGGTCGGTTTGGTCACGCAGGGTTAGGCGGGCTAAAATACCTTTTATAGCTTTATAAACAATTACCCCTTGCTTTATAATACGATATTTATTATAGAGTAAAATAGTAATGTTTGTGATTTAATTAATCTAGTAGTAGTTTATTGTCTTTTAAAATAATCTTATTATATTTTCTATTATTTTTAAATTTTTTGGAAATATTTAATAATTCTTTTGATTAGCCAATTAAAGATCACGTGATATTTGATCCATTTTACGATTACAATCACTATTTTGCTTTTTTATTATATATATTATAATAAATAATTATTACTTGATTTATAAAGCAGCTTAATATAGAAAGATAATACTTTATGCCTTGGCGTACAGGGGCTGTTGATGCCTCAGGCGTTAATTGTTTGGTCATCTTGTATACTCCTGGAAAGTCAGAAAATCAGAGTTGCATTCTCTTTCGGATCAGGCACTGCTGTCACACTACTAGCACCCATCCCTCTTCATTCCCCATTCCTACCATACTCCGAACTCCTGAATGTTCGTCTCACTGTCGAACCTGGCACCTACATCGATTCCAACAGTGCCATCCAAACTGCCCTCACCATCAGCCAGACCGACGTCACTACCGTCGAGAAACTGTTGTCATTTTAGAGATTGTTGATGTTCGGGAGCAAGCTACTGGCTCATCGGCCACTTGTCAATGATACAGAGGAGAGACGAGGGAGTGCGAAGAGTGTGGGGGAACAGAGGGAGGGGTTGAGGGAGATGTAGAAGTTGAATGAGGATACGATTACGAGTATAAAAGGATCATTTGGGTATTGCGTTTTTGAAGAATAGGGCGAGTCGAGAACATGAGGCATATTGAGAATGTGCGGGGCTTGGAGCTGGGGAATATGGGTGGTGATGGCGAGTGGCACGGCGAAGGAAGAAATATGGGCAAAGCGGAGGTGGTCATCGAGGGGGGGTGGGGTCTGGTACCGGATATTATGTTTAAGCATGCCTTCTGGGGAGTTGGCTTTCACAAGGAGGATCACTGTATTTTTGCTTTCCACATCGATGGAATTAGATGACTCTAGCAAACGCGTGTGCCTCAGGGCCTCATCGCCTCATCAAACTCTCGAAAATCTCGGGCATTTGACTGATTGCTTCTTCTTATCGCTTAACACGGGATTACATAACGTCGAGAGAAAGCCCCCCCCTTCATCGTCGATCAGCCTAAGAGTTTTCACGGTATGGACTTCATCGGACTATTTCCCAAATTCTCACTCATAAATGCACTAACTTCTCTCATGTTCTCCTGGAATAAAGCCCCAGTAGCTGCTTACACTGACACTCGGACTTATCTTGAAGCTGGAAAGGCTCTATGCGATTTTACAAAAACATGGTGTACTTCCCTGATCTATGGGTCAATCAAGCAGATCATGAGGCAATGTGCGTTGTCGTTTAAAACTCGATCAGCCATTAGAAATGAGGTTGGAGAAAGTCTGCACAAGACAAGATGAAGCCTTTATACCAAGGACATTTTGTGTACGAGATTCTGGTGGTTATAATGGTCACTCCTACGCCCTACAACAGATCGACGGAACACCAAATCGTCGCACCATTGAAGTGATCATTCTTGCTACTTTGGCATGCGAATCGAGTATTTGAAAGTGACCTCCCTTCCCCCGAAGCTGCCATCCGCCAATCTTAGTCAAATTTTTTTAAAGAAAGAAAACGGCTGCAAAGTAACAAAAAGAAGACATTACAAGACTAATAGGAAATAAATTTGAAGAAGGCATGGCAATAGAGAGGCCAGATAACACAAAACCGCATACAAGGCCAGCAAATCGGCCCCCAGGGTTGCATGTAGGTTCTTGAATGTCTATGTTTACCCGGAGGTGTTGCCCTTCTGTCATTGGCAACCATCAGCACAGAACAGGTTCGGGGGAGGCTTCAGCTTCTTAGAAATTGTGGGTATTGAGCACGAACAGTGGTATTTTTCTTCTCCTTAGCAGCCTTCATTTCAGTCTTCCCTGCAACCTTAGCCTCGCGTTTCTCTCGCGCCAATTTCAGATCGCCACGCTTCTTAACAGAGGAGTGGGCGGCGGCAACCACTCGTCCGACAGCGGCGCTCCCGGAGTTAATAAGCGCGGTCGTGACTTCTTTTCGAGCCTTGGGATCGATGTCAAACATCGTGGGTAGACGTAGAGTTGTGAGTTACGAGTTTGTCGTAATTCTGTTCTCGCAAAGCTGAGCGAAGGCAAGTGAATATTGATTGTATTCTAATGGCAAACAGCTCCAGTTTGGAGTTGAAGAGATTTATCGGGAGTGAATTTTAATCAAATTCAATCAAATGTCCGGCAAATTGGCTTCTTAAGTAGGAACTTTTTGACGAGGATACACCTCGCTTTTGCGGACTGAAATGGCCTGATCGACCTGCTGATGTGAACCAAGCCTTGGTTGCTGCAGGCAATCTCATCGGGCCTCCTCAATTTACTTGTGGCACCAAACAGAGAGCTATAGTCTAGGAGTACCGCTTTGTTCTGCATAATTCACAAGCCACCAACTAGGCGCTATTGGTGCCCGCACTCTCTCAAGGAAACCTTCGGTAACAACGCTTCCTGTTGCCTATTGGTGCTTGATTTCATAGGAAATCTAACAGTCACATGATGATATAATGAGTTGGGCTTTTGCCTCAAGCTCGTTAGACCTACTCCTCAGTTATTTACATAGATACCCAGTTAGAACGATAACGAAAAACACTGGTTATATCTTACTGTTAAAATCTATTCTACTGGACCTTGCAAAAAGAGAAATGGACACAATATCAAATGGCCTGAAACAAAAAGGCAAACCGGAGAAGATTACAAAATACAAATATCGTCTACTAGTAAAGAGATCAAGAATAGATCTGAGAATAAACAAAGAAAGTGTACACTGGTTCCATTCTCAATTTCTTATCACTTGTTCAATATACAAATGAAAGTGCGATCGACGTTGTCAACAGACACAAGTTTCCATTTCAACAATTCACCCGCATAAGCCCCCTTCTCTCACCTGGTGCTCAGAGAATGAGTCCAACTTCTGCAATTGGTAGGCTTCTGAAGTGATTTCGTCAGTGTTTTTAGCCGGTTTTGCTTGACGTCGGAACATCAGCCAGCGTGCAGTCCTCCAAGTATCTCAAACCACCCGCACAGGCCCCGAAACCAGATGCCCCGAAACCAGGTTTAAACCAAACTCCATCGCAACTTGAACAAGATGAAAGATTTGATGACGGGGAGCGTTTCAGGCTGGTAATGGAGGGTATATAGGTGTGAATTCCAAGAATCTGGATCCTTGAGAGATAGCTGGTAACTAAAATCAATGCATACCCATCTCCTTTCAATTTCTATTGTGAAATCAACTCCAACACTTGGGGGTTTTAGGTCGCCCACGAGCGTATTAGTGGCTGGCTAATGGGGTTTCTGGAAGTCCGGTTGATGACAATACATACAAAGGTAATTGATCTCCATCTTACGTCTGGTTTTGTGCGCTTGATAATGGAGGGTCCCAACGTGTTCGCCTGCATCGACATATACTACGGTATGTTTGGGTTTCAAGTTGGGATGCTACCAGACTACAGAATCTCACAGTAAGGATCTATTTCTTCATCCCCCCATGACGCGACTGCTGACTTCGATACCATATCTCCTTAAGTAGAGTTGTGGAGGCTTCCTGACTTTTCCTAGGAAGTCCATCCGATGATCGAGGTACACAAGTGCACAGAGGTTGTTGAGGTTTCTCAAGTCGTCTGCCTTCTCCAGTAGGAAACCTCCCTCCGGCCAGTATTGGACGTCCAGCCGTGAACATCACAGCCACAACAAGTTCCTTGACTCCGATATCGAAACCGAATCCCATAACTGGTCGTCAAACTGCTCCCTCTTCAAAGCATCCCTCCAGACCTCTACAGTGATTGCTAATCTCAAGATCGGTTTGCTTTTGCGAAGAAGTAATTAGATTTCCTGGCCAGGACAAGGTTTTGTATGATTTCTCAGCCAGATAGCGTCAAGCTGCACTACAAATTTCCTTCGCTTGTGTCGTAAAGCCGTGAGATTTAATTCGCCGTAAGCCTCCTTGTTCACAGTAGCAAGTGGTATTTCTGGTAGTCGACGTTTTAATGGAAGTTCCACGACTTCACTAATCGACTGAATGGCTTGATGCCAAATTATTAACCGAAGGTCAATAGGCAAGGTTGGATATTGTGGTAGATCATGACTTCATTCAGGAGAGTAGGTTGTGCCAAGATGATATGCAACCATTTGTTGTAGGTGACAGAGATTCCACATTTGGATTCGGAATTTGGTTGAGAGTGCGTAGAATGAGGTCCGTTGAACAAGCTGCAGACAGGGAGCGCAGACTGGCTCAGCTTTGATTTATTGGAATGGACGTAAATAAGACTTTCCATGTTGAAATAGGAAAAAGGGATTTTTTAAAATGGAGGACGCTAAAATCATTGTACACGTGATCAAGCGGGGTTAAATTTTCCCCCGGGATTAGGTATGATCGATCCATCGAGCGCAACATTAATTAATCGTCACACTTCATTCAATAAAACAACGCAAGACAACGTACTCTTCGTCAACACATCCTCCCAACAGCAATTATGTAGGTACTCTAACAAACATCTGACTAGGGACCCATTAATAGATATTAGAATCTCCGTCACAAACGCACCACTTCACTTGCCAGACTCCCAACTTACCCCGCCAACAATTGCGACCACTTCAAAGGAATAACTTGGGTCCAGCTTCTGAACATTTACCGATGTCAGCATCTGATGAGCAGTCTGCGGCCGATATAGGCACCTGTCCAGGAATATCTTCTGCCACGGCGAACGCAGCTCGAAATGGATGCCAGGCAACAGAGCGAGACGAGGGGAAACCTGTCGCCTTTCTCAGTCATAACAAAGTGACGCGAGATGCTTCAAATGAGTTTCTTCAGGTATGCTAATGGATGATGATGTTAGACTACGATGCTGACTTGATAGCGGGGTGAAAAGCAGGAACTTGCTCGAATTCTCGGCGTTACTACATCAGATGTCTTCCAGCGATTTAGAGGCTCACAACCTGGCGTCTTCAACGAATCTCAATACACATTGAAGCCTGGACGGACGGACTACGCGTACACTATACTTGCACTTGGCGACCTTTCATACGAAAATGGCTTACCTGCACTAGGAGGTGCAAAGGTTAAACACGTTTTGAAGAGTGGCGAAGCTCTACACTTTATGGGGGACTTGGAGCAGACATACGGTGCCGGTGGGGGTGGTACTTTGTTATGGTTTCATTGGAATTATATATCATGAGATCCTACACAGTCTCTGGAACATCTGGAAACAACGGATGGAGGTTTTCGCCAGCAAAATAGTCTGGGCATTGATCAAGATTCCAGAATGGATCATAGTGATATTGCAGGAATTATTCTGGTAGGCACAATGTGCCATATACAGAAATCGACCCGCCCCCTGCTTTCAATATCAGATAGTGCCACAGAGATATTAGTCTTCAAAACTTATCAAGTACAAAGATCTCGTATGCTAAGTAGCCAAGACCATCCTTTGCCAGTCTAGCCATAACCTGATTGACCCAGAAGGCCCCCCTCCGAAGAAGTTTGAGGTTCTTCTGACTCGAATCACTGATACATTGCTGCATGATGAAATCGACGTCCTGCAGGTCTGCACCGTGATGCAGTACCACGCAACACAGGGAGACCTTAAGTTACAAAAGAGAAGAAGTTGGGGTTTGCTAGGCTGCTCATCTTGTTCTCTCTTAGCTGCTGGAGTATCTCTCAGTATTTTGGGATTACCGGGATTATACCCAAAGTATCTGGTAAGCTCTACGACTCAGCGAATTTATCTTTAGCATTTCTGACTTCTATATCATAAAGGGAATTTGTTGTTATGTTTGTCTCATTGATCCCATGGACCATACTGCAAGGTTACAAGCTGACAAAGGTTAATATTGGACCTGAGTCGACTGGAGGCTTGGGAACTGGACTGAGAACCATAGAAGACATTACCGACCTGTCTGTGATGGAGCAAGAACTTCAAGTTGGCTTCAATGGCCTTGTTTACGTCCCCCGAAAAGGCGAGGAAAATATAGAGATAGCAAAAAGCGTATTAGGGAGAGCACCCAAGAAATGGACATGAATTCTGCGATGACTCGAGTAAAGCGGGCTCAGTTCTCCCAGGGAACCTTTTGAAGAACCAGTCCCAAGACTTGTTCTCTTTCTTATATGCAAAGAAGCGCTGCTAATCTATGTCTTCCCATTGAGTATTCTTGCTCGAGTTCGAACAGCCTATCTCATCACCGCTCGAAGATCCGACATCGTCGCTGTTGGACTCGGGATCACTATCACTCAATCCATTATCGTCGTTATTTATTAAACAATTTACTTTGCAATATAAGATTCCCGATATCAACGGCTCTGCTATCATGAGATCAGATGCACTTTATATTTCTGTAAATACAGCCTGCCTCTGCAGTCGACACTATCTCTATGCTGAAAAGGGTTGAGATAAGGGATACTAGATAAAGCCAGTTATAAGGGATAAACATGACTAACGATTTGAACATAAAATCATAGATCTGTTCAATATGACCAATGCTTTCAAAGAGACAAATGAGCCGATTAAAGGAAACTCCTTGCCCTTCACGGCCCTCTCGAATCATCACTGCGAAGAAGCAGCAGTGTAGAGAATGTAGAGGGAATGTGATTTCGATCAGAGTGGGTTGCACATCTCCAGATAATCCGTCGCAAATCAACTCTGAAATGTTGTTTTCTGAGGTTAAAGATGATGGGGAAGGAAGTTGAGCTACGGCACGAGGGGACATTTAAGGCTGGAGATAGTAGAAAAGTGGGAACAAGTATTTAATAGTTATTTTAGATCCGACTTTTGCAAGATATGTTCTAGGCAAGGAGGGAAATTCATGAATAATTACCCGCTTGAGAGCAATATCTAGCGTCACCGATGGTAGAATAAGCCCCCTTTACTTTGAGACCTACGTCTCGATTGAAACCTCACTTCAACATCTCACTGACATTACTCGTCTTGGACGAAGTCGAAAGGCAAGAGATAGAATCATTTGTATCGTTAGATACAAGAAAGATGATTCCTGAATAGTTACACCTTCAAAATATGAGACTTGTGATAAAGGAAGCCTGATTCGTTAAAGAGAGGTTTGAAGTTGACCTAACCAAGCACGTAACTTTCCTCGACCTCGGAGTTGTACCGACCACGGATAATGTGCCGGTCTCATCGATCAAATCCTTCGACTATCTCCGCGTTTGATGTCATCGGTTGCGTGCCAGTGAGCCCGGTAGGATTTGGTGCCATCAATGCGTCAAGTCATCGGCGTGTACTTCCGATGTTCTCCGAGAATCTAATGTCTTCACAAGGAAGAGAATGATGTTTGGAAATTGAGTATGAAGTATGAAATCGGCAATTGAAACTTCACTTGACACATTTGGTGACCGAGTAACGGTCACGGTTTTATACCCCGCACCATGTATTTCCGAATCGAATTGATGAGAGGTACGGTACAGGAAAGATTCATTTCCTCACTTGAGTGACGAAAAGAGAGAAAATGAACGAAATCTAGAAAGGAATCCGTGAAGACATTAATAGAAGATAGGATGCGATTATTACAACCATTTCTTATAATAACCAAAATCAAATTGACGAAAAAATGAATTTAGGTTAAGATGGCCCTTTCATTCTCCCAAACTTTCCTCTTACGGTACTCGTGAGGAATGTAAGAACCTTGATCTCATCCAAGAAGTGAATCTTTCCAGTAATGGGGTCCGAATTCTAGGCCTTTTGAAAATTTGTCCTCAACTCCGTTGTATATATTTTTCCATCTTGGAAAATTGTGTATTCTTTTCAAAGATTGTTCGGTGAAAAGAAAAAGATAATGCTCAGCCTTTTAGGTGGGCGAAGCACACAAAGCTCTTGTGGTCTTTGCCGCAGCAGAAACGCCATATGATTTGTGAAACGCGCTGGAAGCTGGAAGAATATAGGCAAAAGCTGCTGCGGTGAATGAAAACTTATGGAAAAAATCATGCTAGAACCTGTTGGATTGAGGCTATGTAATCGTTATTGCCGATGATGATGAAATCTTGGGATTGATAATTGGATGTGAGAGGGAGAGAAAGAAAGATCGATGAACTTCAACGAGAGCTCCCGTTATGTTTTTTGATAGATCGGGTTCGATCCAAATTGTCAAATTGTACTCGGCGGCTGTCTAATGTGATAAGCGACTTCGATGAAGGGGGCATGTCAAGAATATTTGGGCCTTGGCTAATCTTGACTCTTCTAAGCTTTACTAGATGATATCAGATAATGGGTTTTTGTCGTTCCAGAAATTGGCTGGTGGAGATTGAATTGTAACTTTTCCTCTTCTCTCCGTCTTGTAAGCGCCCTTGTGCTTATGGCCCCATCTTGAAGCCCATGTTAATGGACTTTACTTTCGCTTAAAAAGGACCAATTGATGATTGTTACCCTTGAAATCCAAGCTGCTTGAAACGAAAAGTCTATTTTCTACCAGAGTAACCTCACTTGACGGGCAGACCAACAGGTAATTGGGATTATATAGACATTTTTAATTTTTTTAAACAGGAACTCGGGAATTCATCTTCGGACGGATGAGTGGGCTTTGGAGGAAGGAAGAATAAGGTTGAGGAACTAACTACCTTTGGCATGATTGTGAA
This sequence comes from Sclerotinia borealis F-4128, assembly GCA_000503235.1. NCBI lineage: Eukaryota > Fungi > Ascomycota > Leotiomycetes > Helotiales > Sclerotiniaceae > Sclerotinia > Sclerotinia borealis. The sequence continues at coordinate 30,922 of KI628589.1, read as the reverse complement.
TGATGCATTTATTGGCTGTGCAAAAGTGCAGAAAATACTCGATTGCTAGAAGATGAAAGAAGAGGTACAGCTACTGTACATGAGTAATTCTTACATCAAAAACCATACACAGCCGCATTCCCCGTAATGCCTACTTACCATGCTATGCCATGAAAACCAAGAAGTAGACAGCTCGGGCTGAATTGAAGCTTGATGACTTTAAAGAATGCTTGGTCTGCCTTGTCCCAGTAAACTGTTTATGGTGTTTGGTATATCCGGAGCTGTACGGAGTACCTACTATGAGAAAAAACAGTTCATGACTCTCAAATCTACCAAAATTGAAGAATTGGGGGTGCGGCATGCGGCACCTGTTTCTTTGATCCTTGAGGGAGCTTCTCGTACCTTGTATATCGTCACGGAGCATAGATTCCTGGTGAATTCCCTTGTAGACTTTAATGGTAAATGAATCAAATGATGGCACAATTGATGGTATTTGATCAGCCAAGAAAATGTGCCTTCCTGTGCGCGTTTACCACCGTTTAGTTTTGCCTTGTCCTCTACCATTCAACTTTACTTCACCTGCTCGTCTCTTCTAAGCTAATCCTTTTCCCCTGATATTTCTCTTAATATTGCTTGTATAATTATTGCTCCAGCGTCAATTTTACCGTTTGCTCGTCAATCACCAAATTTAATCGCCAACCCTTGTACCTGGGTTGGTCCCGTTCGTGCTCCCGTTTCCTTAGACCCTGTCACCTTGTTTAACTTTTAAACAAAGCGCAGAAACTAGGCAATTTATACCTTATCTGTCTAGATTAGGCTAGAGAACTAGGCTTTCCTGCTATCATTCCCCATCTCTCTGGAACAACCAACAATAAAATAACTTCAACAACTTTTTTTTATATCGCCCTTTACGACTTTGCCCCTCCATCGATGACATCGTTTGTTGGTTCATGCAGAAATCTAACATAGTATCTATCTTACACTCAATTATATACAAAGCCATTGTCCCACCACTACTTCCATCACTACCATTACCACCACCTTTCTCTTTGGATTGGATTTTCCATCATTGGAAATACTGCTGTACCGAATACTGCACTGCTTATCTTTGCCTTAGCGCCTAAACGTTAATTATTCTAGCTTTTGAAGCCTGTCCTGTCGATTTGGTACCACACCCCCCTCCCCCCCAGTTCCCGAAGAAGAGTTTCTCTCACCCCTCCAACTCCTCTTTTGGTCGTTCATCCCCATCCCTTTTTATCCCATCCCATCTTACAGGAGCGCCTGCATTTGTTCTCTGTCAGCTCACCACCATCACCCATATTTTTATCTTTTCTCACGAATAGAACACCTTCCTCTTCCCAATTCATTTTACCCATACGAACATCATATACCCCCAAACTTCCAGCATTCCGACTTTACTTCTCCCTTTCCTCTTCTACATTGCTACGACACTTGTATCATCCACTTCACCTCACCTCAATCGCAGATGTGACGTGCATATTAGACCTGCAACACCGATCTCCGAGGCTGCAACATGATCAATACCTTGCTCATTATTGTTGACCACACCTGTAGCTGATTAGGCCTACAATCAAAAGACCACAGCTTTTTACACAAATCATACCCCCAAGAAATACATAGCCTCCTACATTCTCACACGTTATGTCTTCATACACTTCCGTCTCATCACATTCAGTCGACGCTCAAGCTCAACACTCGCAAGAAGAGGCCGACTTGCTCTCCCTGAACACACATCACATATACAACCCACAATTTGACCCTACTCTCCTGTCTCCATACAATCAACCGCACACATACAGTAATTCTCCAAGTCCATACGACATTGGCAGTACACCAGTCGAAAGTCTATCCGAATACAGCAACTTTGGTAGCGACTATAGCGATTTCGAGGACGGATTCTTTACAGTGGACCTCGACGCTGGCGTACAGCGAATAGATTCACTTCCCTCAAGCCTCACAACATACCCGACAGATACATATACAAACGTTATACAGGAGAGATCTACAATCATCGAAAGCCAAAAATCATCAGAAGCTCCAACAGCTTCAACCTATCCTCTTAGCCCCAAGGATACAAGTATTCCAAACACACCATCTCCCAGAAGTGTAGTAGATGGCAAAGTCCACTCAATCATAACACATCACGAAATAGAAATCGACAACGAACTAAGTCAATCGGGATTTCCTTTCCCTGAATTTACAACGACACTCAATGCACTGCAACTGACACCAGACAACAGCGGCAGCAGTCACAATAGCGCCGAAGGTGTTGAGCCAACCAGCATGCCTTTTCGCACCCATAGTCCGCATGTAACCGTTTCGCATTGGGCTGAAGAACAATCGTCGACTCGGCGTACTTATGCGCCGGATCAGAATCAATATGGGGAGCAGATAAATACCAATTCGAATAACTATCAATATCCATCCCAAAACTTTGGCCAGGGCTCGAGACCGACCGCATCGCGGAATGACGAAGGGTTGTGGATACCAAATTATACAACAGGTCAGACTGGACTGGACCCTGAGAGTCGAAAAATGATCTTAGATACCGAAATCCCCAATTTGAAGGAACAAGAAGAGCACCGCCATGTCAATGGCACGAACATACAGGTGCAACTCTGGCGCCAGAGAGGCAATTCAACTAGCGATCCAAATGTACCGAGATCCAGAGATTCGACTTATGCTGTACAAGCTGAGCAGGCTGGGGTTAATCTGGCGCCAGTAGACGATGCCGCAAGTATCAGAGAAAACAGATTTCTCGATGGGCAAGTCTATTACAATATCAAAGGCGAATCTCCGACCGATGTGGATCTAAGATTGATGAGCCAGCCCCGTCAATTCAACGATGCTCCCGCATTACCATATATGACAGTCACCGACTTTCAAGCACCATCTACGGCAAACGATGCCATCCAAAAGTGGAATGGGAATGCAGATACCATCTCAATGATGTCACGTGCAGCAACTTGGGGCACGCGACGAAATAGTGAATCAAGTTTGAATGATTATGAAGCCGTTGCTAATGGTAGCTTTCTCAAGAAACTATCAATCAAGTCAGAGAAGAAAGCATCAGGGCTATGGCCTAGCTTTTCGAGCTTGGGACAACGCGCCGTGACTCGTGTGAGAAGTAATAGCAACTTGAGTAAGAGAGCTCGCAGCTCCTCAAACGTGCAAGATACCACGACAGAGATGAACTCAAAGCAGAACAACTCAAATAGTCTAGCGCCGCCCCCGAGAACCTCCAGCTTTGGTAAATCTAAGAAGCCAACACCAAGTCTCAACACCGCATTAGCGGCAATGACTGGAACGGTAGCTGCCGTCGGTACAAGCGCACATCATCCTCCGCATACTCGCAATGGCTCTTCGAGCGCAGCATCTCCCAAAAGCCCTCTTCTAAATATACCTTTCCTTAGCCGGAGTAGAAGTAAGAGCGATCTGTCGGTTCGAGAAGGCGGATCTGCCACTTCCGTGTCTGCAATTGGTGAACTCTGGAAAAGGCAGGGTGGCCCACCCGTTCCAACTTTGGCTCCTCAATCATCAGTTGAGCCCGAGTCTGCCATTTCCACCATCAGATACTACCCAGAGCCAACTGACCAGGATGAAGAGGGGGAAGAGGATGATGAGCAAGGCGATGAAGGTGACATTAAAATGGAACATGCACAATCAGAACCAATCATACCTACCTACGAAGGGTTCAAAGAGCACGTACGGCGGCTGAATCCAGATATGAATTCAAAGTTCAATTGGCTTGTCAGTCGCATTGCTCGTCAGCAAGAAATTCGATACAAGCATCTACTAAATCAACGGGTCGAACATATGCAAGCCATCGTAAATCGCAACTGTTCAGCTGGACCACATTGCATTGCACTGGGCGGAAGTGCTACATTATTTAACGCCAAGGGAAAAGCTCGGGAGAATGAGCGGAGCGCTGGCGGGTTGCAGCTTGTCACAGACTTTTCCGATGATTCAAATCCTGGTGATGGTGCTCTTACAAGCGATACTTTCCCCAGAGGTGTTCCATTGCCGCCAACTCGGAATCTTCCCGCACATTTTGAATGTCAATTGTGTTTCAAAGCTAAGAAGTTCTACAAACCTTCCGATTGGACGAAGCATGTCCACGAAGATGTTCAACCATTCACTTGTACTTATGACAAGTGTAGGGAGTCAAAATCTTTCAAACGGAAAGCCGACTGGGTTCGCCATGAGAATGAGCGACATAGGCATTTGGAGTGGTGGACTTGTCAAGTAGATGATTGCAGACATCAATGTTTTCGAAAAGACAATTTTCTGCAGCATCTAGTTCGTGAGCATAAGTTACCAGAGCCCAAACAAAAGACAAAAGCAGCTATCAAGAAGGCGAAAAATACTGAGCTAGCCTGGGGCATGCTGGAAAGATGCCACCACGAAACGGAAAAGAAGCCACAGGACGAGCCGTGCAGATTCTGCGGAAAAGCTTTCACCACTTGGAAAAAGCTTACTGTTCATTTGGCAAAACATATGGAGCACATCAGTCTACCTGTTCTTCAACTTGTTGAACAGAAGAATGTTGATGCTGATACGATAATCAGCCCAGTTGAACAAAATCTTACTCCAATAACTCCAATTGGCAGAAGCAAATTAGAAGACTCACGTTCCTACGGCATGGGAAATATTTCACCCAACATCCCTATGGTCCCTCAGTTCAGCGCTGGCTTCCACCAACCTGCATTCTATTCAACTTCGGGCCCTTCAACCACATACGGCATGCAAAACTCGATGACGCACACCTCAATAGGACAAGATGTCCCAAATGACCAGTTTCCAATGTTTTCCAATGCGTATAATGTTCAGCAGATGAATCAGTCACGCCAGTTTGGTTCGATGGACTCTGCTAACCTTGGCAGCATGCATCATACACCGGCCTACAATTCTATCGATACCGACTTTGTCAACAGTAAATTTGATCAATCCCACTCTGCTTTTGGTGCAATCGATACTAGCTTCAACCAAAATAAGGTTGACCAACCTCGCTCTGCGTTTGGTTCTATCGGATCGAATACCTATCAGATGCAATCCAATCAGAACTTCAACCACACACCTCACTCTGCTATCGATTTCTCGATGGGTCAATCTTTCGTCACGACCTCCCCTCCGGTGTCAGCATATCAAGCTCCACATATGCTAGACATGACGGATACCAATACCTTTGGCTTTGATTCCTTGACTGTCGGGCCCATGACCAATTTTCAACAAGTACCGATGAGTCGTGCTCAAAGTAGCTCTTCTTCCTACGGTCAATCTCCTCAAAATATGCAGCATTCTCCCCAGAACATGCAATATTACGGCCACCAATGATGATCCAGAATATCTTTTGGCATATATGACGTCTAAGCTTTATGGAGTTTTTGTCCTTTTGGGTTTGGGATTTTGGGGCGACTTATATCCCATCATGAATTGTTCTTTGCATATACCATTTTCTTTTGTCATATAGATACCACGACAGACATGTCTTCCTCTTCTTCTTGTTTTTTGGTTGCTATTCTGTGGTGGAAATTGGTATTGTTGATGTGGGTGAAATGTTACGGAATAGAAATAGATGGGTGGCGTATTATTTCCTCAATATTTAGGATCAATAATGGAAATTTATTCTATTTTATGATATATTTGTTTTTAACTTGTAAAGTAAATCTCGACGCCTTTTCTAGTCTATGATTAATCATCCCTGATTCGAACTAGCGCTAGTGCAAAAAAATCGCTTCAAGTTGCCTCCCGCCCACTTCACTCGCCCACTCACTCGATTATGATTCATCATCCGGGCCGGCAGTGAATAAATGGGTGCGCGCTAGTGGAAGTCCATATCGTTCTGGGCTTGAGGGATGGGCAGTCCATCGTCAGTCTATCGTCAGTCCGTCGTCTTGGGAGTTGATCACGCTTGTGCTTATTTGGCTTAGGGCTCCGTTTGGAACTCCTCCTCGTCTTTTGCTGATCTTGTGAGTTGGGTTTGGGGGAAAGATGTATGAATGTGAGTGAGTGGGAGTGTGAGTGGGAATGTGAGTGTGAGTGGGAATGTGAGTGGGAGTGGGTGATGATAAGGTTTGTTAGGTGATATGATGGGTGATGTGCTGGGTGTGTTTTTGATGATGATAATCTTGTGGATTTGGATTGGGGTATATGGGTTGGGAGGAATAAAGTAAGGTGTGAGAGGAGGAAGGTGTGAGGGTAGAATTAAATGGAATAAGGTGTAAGATATAAGTTGAAGGACGGGTGGGCTTTTTTGGTTTGGGTTTGATCGATGTGTGTCTGGCTCTGCGGATATGTTGGTGGGTGTAAAGGGGTTCGTTGTGTTATTGTCATGGGTGGAGGGGGGTTTGTGAAGTATAGATGGATGGATAGGTAGGATTTTGGGAAGGGTTGGCATCTGAATCCTCACACCTATTGTTGAAAGGCCACTACAAGTTCGAGGACAGGTCGTTGCACTTTATGAAGATAGTTCATGTTGGGTTTGGGGGGGGGGGGGGTTGGATTGGTGGGGGATGGGGGATGTGGGGTGTGAGATCTGGAGTGTGAAATCTTCCTTAGGGGCTAAGGAGGGCGGGGAGCGGGGGTTATCACCTGGATGACCGGTAGATCCAAAGTTGGACTTGTGGTTTGTAAGTTGAGTTGAGTTGAAGATCCTCTAAGTAGAAATCGCTGCCTTGATATCCGCATTATCCTCCACTTTAGGCTTAGGGGCCAAGAGTATAGTGCAATCGAGTTTGAGGGGTAGAATTAGTTGGGGAAGTTATAACCTTCATACATAACAAGTTGGACTTGACTGGTTGAATATTTTCTTAGTGGAGATATATTCCTTGGAATTAACGTTATCCGTCATGCTGTCTACAATGTAGATCATGCACGTCATGAACAACTGTATCTGGGGCAATAGCATTATTTAAGATCACTAGCCACATCCCTGCATTTCAGTACACACATAAATATCTCCAGATTCTCCCTCGAGGGTGTTGACCAGTACCCGCTTATTTTTAAATCAAATTTGATCAAGATTTTATTGTCAATATGTCAAACGTCGTTGCTACCGGGCAAGAAGTTGCTCCCGGGAAAGAAGTTACCCCCGAGGCTCCCGTCTCCTGGTTGGAGGTAATCAAATGTTCTTTTCCTGCTTGTGGTGGTCTGCTCTTTGGTTATGATGCCGGCTACATCAACGGATGTCTTGGAAGTAAGTTCTCTCGTCTTGTCTCTCCTGTTTGCCCCAGTTTTACGTCCCTTTACTCGAATGCCCTGTCTTCTCTCCGTGTATCATTTCTTTAAACAATATATATCTATATATATTAACCATCTCGTAACAACAGTGGACTATTTTAAGTACGCATATGGCGAGCCTTCCACCGATCCCTTGGGTTTCATGGGCCGCATGTACCCCACCTGGGGTAAAGCTGTCATTGTTTCTCTCCTCTCTGTCGGTACCTTTCTCGGAGCGCTCATCTCTGGCTACTCTTCTGACCACTTCGGTCGTCGCAACACTATTCTCATCGGTTGCATGATCTACTGTCTCGGTGTCATTCTCCAAGTGGTTCATCCCAACATTGGTCTCCTGGCTGCCGGTCGTACCGTCGCTGGTTTCGGCATCGGTTTCGTATCTGCTAATATCGTTGCCTTCCAAACTGAGATCTGCCCCAAGAAGATCCGAGGTCCTTGCATCAGTGTGTACCAATTTGGTATCACAATTGGTCTACTCATTGCTTCAGGTGTCAATCAGGGAACCAAAGATATCAAGAGCAATGCCTCTTTCCAGATTCCCATTGGCTTGCAATTCATCTTTGCGTTCATGCTAGCTGTGGGCTTACTTTTGTGGCTTCCTGAATCCCCGAGATGGTTCATTTCTAAGGGGAGAACGGATGAGGCCAGGGCGGCTTTGTGCAGGATTCGTGGACGCAGCAACGGTGATTTATATTTGGAAACCGAATTTGATACTTTGGTTGCGGAGACTAGGGATGAGCTCAATGCATCCAATGGTGGCTGGAGAGATTGTTTCACTGGAGGTTTCCATTTTGGTAGCAACCTCTTTAGAACTTTCATCGGTACAACGGTACAAATGATGCAACAATTGAGTAAGTACAATCTACTTTAAACATGATTGGGATAAGATCACTGACCAATTTTATAGCCGGTGTCAATTTCATTTTTTACTATGGTACTACATACTTCGCACAAATCGGACTGACCAGTGTTTTCCTCCTGGCTACAATTACAAACATCGGTAAGTAACCTGCATATATGCATACCTTCCCCTCTTCATCTCCTCCCCACAAACCGCCTAACACAACCCAGTAAACGTCTGTGCAACCCCCGTATCCTTCTGGACCATCGAGCACCTCGGTCGCCGTCCCCTCCTCATATATGGAGGCATGTTCATGACCGTCTGCGAATTCATCATCGCCATCGTGGGAACCGTCCTCGCCACCAACGGCACCGCTCAAATCGTGCTCTTCGTCTTCGTCTGTTTCCACATCGTCGGTTTCGCCAGTACATGGGGACCCTGCGGCTGGGCCGTCTCGGGCGAGATGTTCCCGCTGCCCATTCGTGGCCGCGGCATCGCTCTCAGCACCGCTAATAACTGGCTGTGGAATTTCGTCATTGCCATGGTCACGCCGTATTTGGTGGGCGAAGATAATGCTAATTTAAAGGCGAAGGTGTTTTATATCTTCGGCGCTACCTGTGCGTTATCGACGGCCTTTGCCTATTTCTGCATCTATGAGACGAAGGGCTTGTCCCTGGAACAGATTGACGATATGTGTGCGGATGAGAAGGCTAAGAATCCAAGACATAGTGCGAGGTTTGCGGAGGGTGCGCGCGGACAGGCGAGTGGGACGGATGCTGAGGAGCGTAGGCTGTCGCAGAGGCAGAGTGGACGGAGTGGGAGGAGTGTTGCGAAGAATTACTAATTAGATAGTTGAGAAAAGGAGGTCGTGATTCCCTGTTTGGTTTTAGGTGTTGGGTGTTGGTGGTGGAAAATATATTCATGTAATCAATATTTGTTACTTTGTTAATGTCTAGTTCTTAGGAATGAGGGGGAAGCTGAGGGAAACAAATACTATATATATTTTTTTATAATCATCGCTTTTGATGTGGTGGAAACATGTAACTTTTATGAGAATTATTGGTTAAATATAATCTTCAAGTGATTGTCATGCAAACCTCTGTTGAATTAATATCTCAACGTATTCTAATTTGTGACCTCCCTCTTCTTCTCTACCTTCTCACAACTTCCAACCTTTTCATTTTCTCAATATACCAGCCTCCAAGTCTTCATATCCATTCTATCAACCACATATTAATACATGATATATATGCTTTTCACACACCTTCACGCACTCCTCTTGTACCAATTCTTCCGAATCGTGTACGAGTACTTAGAACTTACTTACTTACTGTGCTAGATATCTATCCATCTCATCCAAATCATCCTATCCAGTATCCACAAACTGTCTTTACACACACACACACACACACACACACTCTCTCTCTCTCTCTCTCTCTCTCTCTGCTGCGAAGACCTACTAAGCCCAGCGATCCCCACCCAAACAATCCCAATTCCAATCTCCCTCTACTCGAGTAAAGTATACAACAAGAATCAATCTCAAGCTGAAGCTGAAGCTCAAGCCAGTCTGTAACTACAACTACAAATCTAACTTATTTATGTTTATGTTTATATATTTATATATATCTATATTAGTGCGCGCAGATCAGATCAGTATGTTTAAATTTGCGAAGAGCGGTTAACCATCTACATTTCATAAACCTTGAGTTTTCTTGGGTGGATGGCTGGGCTACCTACTACAGGGTTTGGGAAGGATGTTTATGTTTGATGTTGATATCGATGTTGATGGTTTGTACCGATATCAATGTTGATATTCAATGAATGAATGAATGAATGAATGAATATCTCTAGGTTGAAAAGATCAACAGCTGTGATTATGCCAGGTGATGCGGGGATTGGATGGAAAGAATATACCACTGATGAGGCATCTTCATCATTTCATAGTAAATGTTGAGAGATAGACATTCGGCTAATAATGGAAATGGAAAGGGGCCCCTTAGTGTGCTATATAACCGAGTTGCTTGCTTGGAGCTTTGGGGGTTACTAAAGTACAAATAATAGTATGGGATTGTACTCTTGTTTCGGGAGCTGTGCTGAATCGAAGTCATGCTTCGCAAGGACGTAGAGATGAAAACTAGATCATGCAGTGCAAAAGTGCAAGCAAGAATGTGAAAGTGCAAAAATGTAAAAATGTAAAAGTGCAAAAATATAAAAATTACTTCAAATGCTAAACTACAGCGCAATGTGATTTGACTATTCATCACATCTTAATCAAAGGGTATTCTTCTCAATCCTTCATTCCCCATCCTCTTCTTCAATTCTTGTCCCGCCGCAACACTACTTGGCACCTTAATCCCACAGCAATCACCCCAGCTATTCATCTGATGAACATGTCTCATTCCATCCACCATAACCACTACTTCTCCTCCCTCCGCATCATCATCTTCATTGGGAACTCCGAATTCATCCTCTGTGCTCATGCCATCCTCGGCCGGTATCAATGATCCAAAGAGGAAATGTTGCATGACGGGTAGCTTTTTTAGAACCTCGGCCACAAACATTCTTCTCATGCCGTCTTCAACCTTTGTCCAGTTTTTCGCTGAGGATATGTCATCTAACATTGGGCTGTGCCATCGTAGTCCCTCCACATTTTTCACGCTATTAACAAAGTTGACTTGTCCCAAGTATAAATATTCGTTGCCATATTCTTCAAGTATAAGGTTTTGATGAATCGACAAAGGACGAATATGAGGATGATGTAAAAGTTGAGAAGCGCCAAAGAGGAATGGAAGAAATTGATAATCATCGAGTCCCCATACTCCGTGCGAACCTGCTGGCTCTAGATAATATGTTTTTTGTATGATTCTCATGAGATCCAAATATCGCGTGAAGACTTTCAAAACCAGAGGACGGAAATCTTGACGTGCCACTATGCCAAGTTGATATAGACATAATAACCAAATCATAAAGTTCAACTCATGTCCCGAACCATAATCTATTCTCGTGCGATTACCGAAAGCTTGTAGAAAGTACGTAGAGACTTCGTTGATTGCTTCGTCGGATGAAACTCCTAATTGTTTGTGCCATCCATTTTGCTCTTTCGTAGCTAAATCGAGAAAATCGCGGAAACCTTTGTTGCCAAATCTTGAATCGCCTTGTTCTTCCGGTGGACTTCTTCGTACCACATCTTCCACTTTGTCTAATATCTCGAGGATATTCGTGACAGTGGAGCTAAGGTCGGTATTGGTAATGGATGAGACAGGCACATCGATGACTGAGTCTGTTAAACCAAAGACAAATGCTAGAAGCAGTTTGTAAGTAGGAGATTGAAGGAAGATATCATGATCTTGGGGTGATAGGATTCTTCTCGAAGGCTTGCAGAACTTTAAGTTTGACTGTTTGGGAGGAGATGGGAGGTCTGGGGTTTCAGGGACAGGAAGAGGATTTGACGGTGGATTTCGTTTTTTTCGAGGTTCTAATTTTGGGAGACGATCTCGGAGATTGGGTACACCTGCTATAGGTTTAGTTTCTGAAGTCTGAGTGTTATTTTCTGGTATTGAAGGCATTTCTGTGAATGCTTGATATTGTTGTTGTTGTTGTTGTTGTTGATCAGACAGAATAAAGAAAGTGGTGGCATGATAAGAAGCTCAGTACCACCCCACGGTTAGCATCAAGGGACTTCGTTTAGCGCCTAATTGCGATTAGATAACAAAAAACTCCAAATCAATCTCAATATTGCTGATCTGCTTTGCTCAAGGTTTGAAAGATTTCAATCGCAATCACAATTCAACTCAACCTCTACACTCTCCTCCTACAGTACAAGATCAATATGGTCATTTCAATTGAACCCACAGCTTTACTCTCACCTCTTCCCAGAGCAGACGGTTCTGCCACTTTCTCACAGAATGGTTACACTGTTATTGGCGCTGTAAACGGTCCTATTGAAATTCAAAGACGCGATGAATTACCAGAAGAGGCGGCTATAGATGTTATCGTGAGACCAGCTGCTGGTGTTGGAGGTGTGTATATCTGATAGGATTATTGTTTGATTAACGAATGCTGGAACTGATTGTGTCTTAGGTACCCGTGAGAGACATCTTGAAGCAATCCTTCAATCTTCTTTGCGCCAAATAATACTCATCCACAATTTTCCACGAACCCTTATTCAGGTCACTTTACAAATCACAAGTACACCAGAAAATGATACTGCTTGGTCGAAGCTTGTACAGGCCAGCTCGGTAAGTGTGCCTTACCTTGTTCTATGATTAACTTATTAATGATTGTCCAGAACCTTCCCCTACTCCCAGCGCTCCTTCAAACATCCGTTCTGGCCTTATTGTCTGCTTCTATACCACTATCGATGACGATGACATCGGTACTACTTGCCTTGAAGAATACTGAGACAGGCACAACTCTTACAGAAAATCCTACCCCCCTCGAATGCCAAGATGCAGCTTCAGTCCATGTACTAGCATTCACATCACATGGGGAACTGCTGGTCTCTGAGAGTGAGGGAAGCTTTGATATGAATGAGTGGGAGGAAATATACGAGCATGCAAAGGCCTTATGCTGCAAAGGTCACGGATCGACTGAGGATGATATCATGCATGGGGATGGGCTTGAAAATGAGGCTAATTCAAGCCTCATGATGTTCGTAAAATCAACTGTACAAGAAAAGGTTGCTACCGACCTCCATTGGAAAGGTTGAAGCCGTTCCATCAATCTTACCGCTGTCATCCAAACGTGCTCGTAATGGGGTTTCATCTTGGGTACGGGAATGCCCACATGTCAAGAGCCATGCGAAGGCTGGGGCCGCATATCGACGAATTATGAACGCGATCTAAGTTGGGACCGAAACTGTTCTTCTGAGTATCAATCACGAGATATGTGAACAAACAACCTTGTCCGAGGCATTAAAGAATTTCTGCATCGGGTATCTGATACAAAATGTCAATATCCCCAGTACTCTTGGACGTTTCATCCTCCGTCGGCCATCCACACTGAAGGTAGCAAATTCAAAACGCTCGCGGGAGAGAATTATCACGAGTCGAATCAGAAGACGAAATACAGGAATTGCTCAATTGAGAAGAATTCAACTTTTGTGGAGGTAACTTTGGACCCTTTTAGGGTACTAGTACTCCGAACCTCAAAGTGATTAGACCAAATATATTACACTCATGCTTGCCAATACTGAGCAACTCTCGCCAGCAAATTCATCAATCATTGGGACACCTTTTTCAAATTTTGCTTCGCCTTCCCTTTTTCCCAGGCTCAATGTTCTGTGATATCAAACATGATTTTTATATCTTCGTACCTTTTGTGTTACTAGTTTTGCGGGTTGACTATGCTTAATGCTGACCTTGGACCTTGGGACCTTGACTGAAAACGCTAGCGTGACGGGACCAAGATCCTTTCGAGAATTCAAAACTCGCCTTCATATTTGACGATCATAGTGGAGAACAATATGGCAGCTGTAACCGGTCTGGAAGGTACAGCATAGCATAGCATACTATGGCATATAGCATTGCAAAGGCAAAGCAACAGAGATGTCGTATAAATGTATCTGGACTAGGCATGGTAACCAGATTAACTTTCTTCATATAGAAAGGGGAGTCCTGTCTGTGTGGTTTCCTCTTCTCTTCTCTCTCTAGTCTTCACTATCAGACCAACCTATCATTTCCAGTTCTCAGTTTCTTTGGCAAAGCTCCGGTAGCTTCTGCTTCTTTTTGTTTTTGTCTTGTTTTTTCAGTCTTTTGCTTTTAGACCATTGTTTTTTTTGCATATACAATACATACATTAATATTGGCTTGATATCTCATTTCTTCGGGCTTCAATTCGTGTCTCTTCCTCTCCTCCGAGCATCAATTCACATCTCTTCGATTTCTCTAAGCGATCAGTCCTCCACAGTTAGACGGAAGGCTTTTCTCAAGGCATATATTTATATCTTCATTCGCTGTCGCTACTTCTTACCCTTGAGCTTCCGTTCACCTGCACGCCTAATCACTATCACCTCGTCGAATAATCTTACATCTTCAACTCTTCCACGAAAGAAGGTCACGACGAGCTGTCGAGACGCAAGACGGCAAGACATATCACACAAAAGGGCTTGCAGAAAGCTTGAATTCGCTTATTATATTATAGCAAGGTGAGTCTATTTATTTATTTGTGGAGTTAAAGACGGGGGTCGTACATATTCGGTTTGAGATATCCCTACTGTGTCTCTAGGTGTGGGGAAGGGGAAGGAAACACAGTTTTGAAGATTGAGCAAGATTGGGATTGGTGGAATGCAGACTTTGAAATCGGAGAAGGCTGACTTATTGACCATAGTGAATGGCAATACCGGTATAGATTGATATCTCTTAATCTTGTCAGCAAGATTTGTGTTCCTTGACATCTATTTGTTGCATCCTTCTGCAACCTTTTACATCTTTCTTCTGCATCTTGCTGCATCTTCTCAAGCCAATCGAAGGGATCATATCTCCGCTGTATCCGACTCTATCGATTTGTCTGTGCCATCCACAAAAGAAACTCGAATCCACAATAGTCCGGCAACTACTGAAAGCAAAACGATTCCTTCATCTATAATTCAAATCCCCTCTCGGTCCCTTTCGTGCATTATTCCTTGTTCCCTCTTTTCTCCTCTTTCTCCCTCAACTCCTTCTATTACCTTCTATCTCCTTTCAGATAACTTATCGAGAACCACCTGCATTGCATTAACATTATCGACAATCTATTTATCGATTACTTATCCACCCAATCGATAAGAATAGATCAAATAAATATCCTTGTCTTGTCCAATCATATTCAAAGGTTCATCGGCATTTATGTCCGACTCCCGATCTCCGACGGAAAAAAGACTTCCGCCGGTACCACACCAAGAAGAACAATTGGTGTCATCGTCCATAATGTCCGACATTATTAACTCCCCTACTTCGATTCATCCTGCTCTTACTAAGCCCAATGAACCCCCAAAACTACCACAGACCGTATTTGATGAAGCTGTTACACCTTCAGTAACGGCACAATCCTTTTCGGGACTCAATGGCTTGTTTTCGAAACTTAACCCTGGGGATAATCTCCGACGCGAGCAGAATGTACAGTTTGGTTCTTTAAACGCAATCGAGACCAACTTCCCAGATAATGATCTATCCGAGTCATCCACTGACGCATCTACAACATTTTCTGCTGCGACAAGTGTAGAGAGTGACTCGGTTTCTGTTCCGTCAACACTTCTATTTCTTACTCCGGCTTTCCAGACTTCCCAGACTTCTCATAAGCACAGCAAGAACGCTCTGTCGGTCGATTCTATACCCCGCCAGACGATTATGAAAGCATTGGCTTCTTCGACAAGACAGCACAATCCACAAAACCTTTCTTTAGCAGACATGAAATCACCACATACTGATAGACCAGGGACTGCCTCATCGCAGAAACTCAATGCGGCGCTGTCAAATTTGGCACAACGAAACACCCCCTCGACGGCTCGATTTCCCTCTTTACAATCACCATGCTTTTATCACGAACGATTCGACGATGCAGTCAATATCGACAAAGTTCTTGAAGAAATCAACGGAGAACAATCAATGTCACATTCTCGACTCATTGCAACAGCTACGGGTGTGCGTGAAGTTTCTAAACAATTACAAAGACGTCCTATCAAGAGAGCTGTACGCAATGTTATGATTGTCACAAAGGCTAGAGACAATGAGTTGGTACATTTGACCAAGGATTTGGCATGTTGGCTTATGAGCACTCCACGATATGGCTCGGATCTTGGTGTTAATGTCTATGTTGATGCGAAGTTGCGCAACTCGAAGCGTTTCGGAGCAGCCGCATTGATTGAATCTCAACCTCGATTCCAACATATGTTAAAGTATTGGTCACCAGATCTTTGCTGGAGTCAACCGGAGAAATTTGATCTTGTTCTCACCCTCGGTGGTGATGGGACTGTCCTATTTACTTCTTGGCTTTTTCAACGTGTCGTCCCTCCGATTCTATCCTTCAGTCTCGGTAGTCTCGGCTTCTTGACTGGGTTCGAATATGATCGCTTCAAGGAACACCTAAACAAGATCATGGGAGAAGAAGGTATGCGAGTTAATCTTCGTATGCGCTTCACATGTACAATTTATCGGGATGGAAAAGAAGAAGGCCAGGATGCAGTAGAAGGCGAACAATTTGAGGTTCTTAACGAGCTCGTTATTGACCGAGGACCATCTTCTTACATCTCCAACCTTGAGTTATATGGCGACAACGAGCTCTTAACCGTTGTCCAAGCTGATGGATGTATCTTCTCGACTCCTACTGGCTCAACCGCATACTCATTATCTGCTGGTGGTTCACTTGTCCACCCAGATATTCCTGCCATCCTCCTCACTCCAATCTGCCCTCATACTCTTTCATTCCGTCCAATGATTCTCTCAGATACTCTTTTACTTCGTGTGTCCATTCCACGCAGCTCCAGAGCTACCGCCTATTGTTCATTCGACGGAAAGGGTCGTGTTGAGTTGAAACAAGGTGATCACGTCACCATTGCCGCCTCACAATACCCATTCCCAACCGTCGTCAGCTCTCCGTCAGAGTGGTTCGATAGTGTATCCAGAACCCTTAGATGGAATACTCGTGGCGCCATGCAAAAAGCTTGGGATGGTGGCGAAGAAAATAAAGAACAAGAAGTTGAATGGGATATTGATACTGATTCGGCTTGTTATGGTAGTGAAGAAAGTAGTCTAAGCGCAAGTCCCTTGAGACGACAAATGAGCATGCTTGGCATGTAAAGATGTTTTTTTTTGGTCTAGAATTGCTCTTTCCTGTTACACAGCTCGCGTTATAAAACATATACTTCATGTTGTATCATTTAATACCCTTTTATTTTACATGTAGTCCAAGATCAATCAGATTTGATGCGGACGTTTTACAGCTACTAGATGGCGTTGGTCTTGCAAATTAGGCGAATTGGCGTCAAAGATTTTAGATATAAATTTGAGATGTTAGTAGATGAAGATTGTTATGGATGGCTACATAGCTATGAATTAGATACGAATGAATATCATGTCTTTTGCTGGTCAATTTGTCGGTTGATATAAAATAAACTTGTACTGTATGCTTTTTTGAATTTTGAATTGTGGTTTCTGTTGATTCATTCATTAGTGCTGGTGATGTGATGTGATTGAGAGATATGTGATTAAGAGTGTGCTACTCGTAGTGATATGATATCTACTGATTTACTAGCGCTACTTGTTACTAGTAAGGTTGTAATCAAGTCAAGTACTATCGAGTTCAGTCAAGTCGAGTCTAGTGAGGTTATATCAAGTAATTATCAAGTCAAGCTAAGGTTATATCAAGCTTATACAGGCAAGTCAAGTTAAGTCACGTCAAGTCAAATCAAATAAGTGGTATAGTAAGTAGTAAGTAGATGAATGGATGGCCTGGGTAAGTATATATTCCTTAGTATAATATAATAGTATAGTATAGTATGAACGAATTTTGCACTAGCACTACCACTAACACTAACACTAACACTAACACTAACACTAACACTAACACTAACACTACCACTAACAATAGCAATAACAATAGCAGTAACAATATCAATACCACTACCACTAACACTAACACTAACACTACCACTACCACTAGTAAATATATAGCAATAGCACTACCAATCACAATACCCAATTTTAACCATTCGCAACTATATACTTTACTTGTTACTCACTTATTACTCACTTACTTGTTACACATTGCATTTAATGATTCATTCATACATACACTGTCTCACTCTTTCTCTCTCTCTCTCTCTCACTATCCACTACTCACTACTCACTACTCACTTCTCTCCCATACATCCACTCATTCCCTAGAATTACCCCCAAAAATAGCCTTTAGAAAGAGTCCATGCATGCATGCGAGAGAGGAAAGGAAAGTTTTGAATAGAGACCTCTATTTCGAAGAACGGCCTATTTGATTTGGTTTTATTTATTTTCCTACACTTTATGTATGTTTTGATACATAATGACATAATGTAATATATGTGGAAACATCTGCCCCATTTCCCTCCTTCCCTCCCTCCTTCCCTCCCTCCTTATAAGTTTGCCGATTCCCCTCGGGGCAACAGCTGATCCATCATCCATCATCCATCCATGCATCCATCAGAATATTATGTTATATTTTATTCCTCGTTTCAAATATCTAGTGAGAAGGTATATGAGTGGGAAATTGATGTGCCGGACATCTCTCACTCGTTATAATGGTAGACCTATAATTTTACATGTTAGTAAAAGAAAGAGCTTGTGATGTGACAATCAAAAATAAGAAACAAAGAACAAAAATACATACCTTATAATTAGGCAAACCAAAAGCACTCCAACCCAATCTCTTTGCCATCTTAGCAAATCCCTCCGTCTCAATCAAATGATAGAAAGCAAAAGGAGGAAACATGGCTCCATCACGATGGACCTCTGCCTTGACCATTAAAGCCGTTCCTCCCACTCCATCTAGTGGTACTTCCGTCTTGGCATCTCCAGAATCGGTGGCAAGATATGCCATCAATGTTCGATATGTAGCCATATCAGCGTACCCCTCCAATAGAATATCATCAGGACCCATGGAATCCCCGAGTTTTTGTGCAACGTCACTATCCTGCCAGCTGTTGAAGTCGTAGGCGCGCTCTGACATTCGTTTGTCTTTTGTATCGTAGTATCTCTGGAAGCAGTTGGGCACAATGATGGCTTTGTCGTGAGAAGCCAAATCCTGTATCAGAGTTGGAGGCGATTCAATAACATCCGAATCTAACCATAGAACCCAAGATACAGACGGTCCAAGAGTAGTAAACAGAAGGGAGTTTCTGGCTCTGGACATGGCAGATCTTCTAGCCTTTTGATTTTCCATCTTGTGTCTTTCGGTTTCGGATTGAGATGCAAGAGGTGGATCGAAGTCTTGTCGTTCAATAATGATACTTGCGAATCGATTCTTCTCCGGTCCGGACTTTTGTGTTTTGGTAACTTGCTCCTGCAACGCTGCCGTGGCAGCATTTCCTTCCTTATTCTTGGGGATGATGAAAGCGAGAGTAATAAGCTCATGCGGATACGAAAGCTTCAACAGATTATCCCAGTATCCTTGATAAAATCTTGCCAACGGTGTCAAAATGAGAATCATTTCTCGATTCCCCATAGGATCGGCGGTGCTGGTAACGTTATTCATATGGTAATGAACCACGGGCGGTGGTATCCGTTTACCACTTTTCGTAGCTTCATTTTGTTTGCGAAAGGGAGAGGTGGGTGGTGAGAGAGGATTGGATGCCGCGCTGGCTCTTCTTAATTGCGATGCTGCTGCGTCGGCGTTGGTTGGTGAGAATAGAAATACGAATATTATGATACATAAGACCACACCCACAATCAAAGTGAGCGGATTCGTACGCCGTAACGACCGAACTGGGCCCATGGCGCCGTTGTACTGAGAGAAGGGTTGTCCTCAATCGATAGTTTCGAAATTTTAAGAGCGCATCTGTCGATTCTTGAGTTACAGAGAAGAAGTTGGGTTTGTCGAGGTTTGTATGTATTCGGTTTGTGTTGTGCCGCAGATGGTAGAGAGATTAAAATTAGCCCAACAATCTCTTGTTGATTGGGTACTACCTTTCTAGAGCACTTCTAGAATTAGGATATTGCGTGAATTGGAAAAAGAGTGTGAAGTTCGGTTTGAGTTGAATGGATGGTCGATCTTTCGTATAAAGTTGTTGATGCGAACTGAACTACTCACTCTTGATGAACTGCGATATCATTGGCTGAATTCAGTTAGAGGATCATTTTAATGATCTGGACACGATATGAGAATTAAAGGGCTTACTTACGAGTAGGTACATACTGACTACTATATTATAAATCTATTCTTATCACAACCACTCAGAAGTTTCAGAACATCAGGAAGTACAGTAAAGTAATAGACAAGAGGATTAGTTGATATCAATCGTCTAATTGATGTTATAGGGGTACAATAACAGAGATCCTTCAGCCTACGAAATATACAATCGTAGTTTCTTCCATGTTTGACTATTTTAACTTTAAGGTTCTACTTTAGGCCCGTATATCTCTTTCTATAGCAATCCATAATATGAAGGAAATATCTAGTTCTAGATGGTAAAATATTGAAGTATAGATAACCATCTATTTTCCATCGTTGAATTGTATAAATATAACATCAATATGAGAATGGAAAAAGACAGGTTACAGATTTACTTTACAGTTAGATCTAATTATCAGGATTAATCCATAGTAAAAATGAATCATCTACGAGTAGTTCTTAACAATATAATATTGAAATATAGACAATCATCTATCTTCCATCATTGAGTTGTATGAACATCAATATGAGAAGTGGGAAGAGACAAGTTAAAGCCTCACAACTATCTAATTATCATGATTAATCCATAATATAAATGAATCATTTAGTCTAGACAGTACAATATTGAAGTACTCTTCAGTATAGACAATCAACTATTTTCCATCATTGAGTTGTATAAACATCAATATGATGATTGAATAAGACACAAATCAAAGCCTCACAATTAGATCTAAATGTCGGGACCTCCAAGACAATACCAAACTTCAACAATCGTGATGTTTCATACAGCCGTATAAGGAAGATTCTACTCTTATCCGGCCCCTCCCACCGGCACTTACTTATGAACGGCCCCCTTTAACCAAGAAGGATATTCGGAATTCCCAGTCTCGCTCAAACAATTTTCGGATGCCCGCTTTCAATGGGTTACCAATGGGTTACCAATGCAGGTCCAACTTTGGGAGAACGAAAGATCTCCTGTCGTTCAAAGTTGAGTTTTGTTAAGGGACTATTAGGTTTTAATGGGATGTGGCCCCTATTGATAGCATTCAACGGGCCCTTCGACTGCTCTGCTCCACGAGTGTTGCAGTGGCGAATGAAGGCGTTGAAGGGGTGAGCTGTGAGCTGTGACTTTCCGTATGTTATATCTTTGCTGGTCCCACGGATAGGAGTTCTTGAGTTGTTTCTTGATCGTTCTACTCGTATATCCTTCCGGATAATGATTCGATAGACCAACAAGGTAACAAACAATTCCTCACCTCGGTTTGAAAAACTTCATTGAATTCTGAATAGCACAAAGGAGAAGAGGCTCATCTACTCGTTATATCAATATCCGATCTTATGTGAAAACTGGTATGTCGGGATAACTTCATGCGAAAGGAACCAATGATTCAAGAATATCCGAATACATTTCTCAATAAATTGGGGAATTTAATACTTACTTACATTGAGCTACAGATTTCCAGATCTACCAAGCAAGTCAGTCAAGTAAAACGTGGTACAATCGATGGAATAAAACATCCACTTCTCCACGCTTTCTGGAATGCTGGTATCGAATACTTATACTATACTTATTCATGTACTAGACTAGGTAGGTAACGAGTCAGTAAGATCTTTGAGATATCAAGATTGAGTACTGTAGGTACTGTACCAGGCTACTGTACCTAGATTATGCAACGACATACATACCTGCAGTGAAAGGGGTAAGACCGTAAGAGAAGGGGGGGGGAGGGGGATTGAATTAGGGGGCTTTATGGCTTGCTGTGCCAATTAATTCCGGGTGGGTGGTACAAGTACCGAAGATCGATATCTTGATGCATGATACCGATACCGCGTGGCAGTTACATACAGGAACTACTGTACCTACCTAGTATGTATGTATATGTATGTATTTATGTATTTGCAAACAAATGATACTGACACTGCCATAACCGTTTGAGAGGTTTGAAAGGTTTGAAAGGTTGAAACTTAATGACTTTCGGGTACTCGTAGAAGGTACCTACCCTAGTAGTTGGAAGGGATGGAGATTCGAATTATCTGTGTCACAATGCAATGTCTACCGGGACCAAGCTGAATACCTAATGGGTTGTTGTTACCGAGGTCGATAAGTTATTGTCTGTAGCTATACGAGTAGATATGTTCTACAGAGTACCTACTGGTACATACATGATTTGATCTTAAGAAACAAACAATATGGCAAGGCAATGCTATCATCTATCCTTGAGTCTATTGATATAGAATCATTTGAATATTGATGCTTTTATAAAGATGGGGGTGAATCAATTTATATTTCGAGATTTAATTGGTTACTCTTGATCAGCCAGCTAAATGCTGTGTTTAGTCTTGGTTATGCTCAAATGCGTACAAATGAATTGTCCTTGTATCTATTTTGTGGAGTTAGATAGAGAGAGAGATTGAATCGTAGATCTAGGTAGAACACAACATTCACCCGAAATGGCCGCCTTAAATCAATACAATACTGATTAGATGGAATTGTGTGGCTATAAGTAACTAACTCGCTTCTATTCTAGACCTTAATATTAGAAGTACCCAAGTACTCCTCTAGTTTCATGTCTCTACTACAAGTATCCTCTAGATGTTTCCTTTACTGATCTATACTTCTATACTTTTGGTTACCTAGTACTGAGTAGTTCATTGATCTACTTCCCACCAAGGATAATATAAGTATAGCGCCCCTTACAAGAGGAACCCTTTTAACTTTATAATTGATAAAACCTCCGAAAAGAAGCTCTTTCCCTGAACAACTGAACAACTACCTAGGTACTAACTGGGTACTTACTGGGTACTTACTGAACGCGCCCACCCTTCATGGTTCATAAGAAACAAATCCCCAACTTTAATATGAACATGATGACATCCGCATGAGCATGAATGAGCATGAGCAATGAAAGCATGAATTGTACGAACCATATGTATAATACAGTATTAAAACCTTCGTTTAAAAAGAATACTAAATACTCGTACTGTACTGTACCTGTACTGTACCTACCGATTCACTTTTTCTCCCTTTTCCGTCCATCACTCCATCACTCAATCCATTCTTCAATTCTTCATTCCTTTGCGCTGGTATCGCGAACTTTCAAATCGCGAAAAACCACAGTAACCTTACAATACAAGTACATCAAAACAACATAGAAACGCCTACAACCAAACAACCAAAAACAATACATATTCACTTTCAGTCCCAACTTCCACCTTGGAATAAAGATTCAAAGTTAACAAATCTTATTTATTCGCTATCGATTTGCATCAAATTAAGAAGCAACCCGAAATATTACCTTACCTTTCTTTACATTACCTTACATTCACCACAACATCCGTTCCATGCCGTTATTGGGTCCTCTCAAAGGTTGCAGTTGCAGTAATCATGGAACCCGTGCCGGAACTCCACTCTCTTGAGGAATTCAGAGCTTCTCCAGTACCACGATTAAGATTACAAGAATCTGCTCTTTACGACAGTCAAACTCCAATCAAGGATCGAGAACAATCCGGTAGACCTCCGACTCTTCGACGAACTACAGAACCAATACCTCAATCACCTCGTTCCCCAGGATGGTCATCCCCTGTCACTCCTTCAATTCCTTATCGACCTCGGAATACTTCACCATATGCTCGAGGCCATTTTAGATCAAAATCAAACAGCAGTGCACTTGCCCCTCCAATGTCGCGAGCACAATCACTTCCAGGAGTAAATGGAGCTGGACATTTGCTCATGTCTCCTCAAAGACCTGCGAGTCCTTTGGGCTCACCAGCTCGAGTTCGCATACCTAGAAAACCAGCAGATGAAGTGTTTCCAGGATTTCCGAATCGTGCTTTGATTGACATCAGTGAGGGTGGCCAGTTACCTACAGAGGAGGATACTTCAAAAATATCGGATCGGAGTGCCTCACCAATCTTAGGTATACCTTCCACCGGTAGTTATACACGAGTACGAAGACCAGCTTCCCCTTTACGACATCTTGGCCCAACAAGTCCTTTGACTGGTGGCACAACACCCACGACACCATCCTCCTCGACTTCATCCCCTTCATACTACACAACGAAATTCAGCGAATCCTACCTCACCTCCAATAACTCTAGCAGTTCGTTGTATTATCCTGGTTCATACACATCTTCCTCTGTTCCTTCCACACCTACCTCTACCAGATCTCGCAGCCCGAGTATATCTAGCTTGGAAACAATACCCGATACACCAGATGCAGAAGAAGCTGCCCTAGAAGCGGAGAGGATTGCTCAGTTGAAAGCTGCCGCAGATGCCGCAGATGGAGTCGAAGGTGAAGATGCCAAATCAAGAGGACTTGACACTACTGGAGGCCGTGGTAGAGTTCTAGGAGGATTTGGTTCACGAGATAAGAGAAAACGCTGGAGTGTGTGCGGTGCGGAAAGAAGAGGTGATTTGAATCTAGATACCATTTGGGAGGATTGAGATTGTTGAATCACGATACCACAATCACGAATGGCCTACGAGAGTTTTCGATTTGATGAGAAGAACATGGTTAGAAGATATCAGTTGTTATGGGATGCGCTGTTCAAATTACACGGCTTCAGTACAAAATTCCGATTCGTCCCTGCTGTACTCCACAGCCAAACTGTCTAGATCTGCATATCTAGAAAAAACTGGAATACTGAAAGTCTCTCAGTATATTCCCTTGCTCATACATTATTGTACGATACCCCTTTAGCATTTCTGGGGGGAATGGGTTTATTTCCCAAGGAGCATTATATTTGGAGTATGGGAGAGGGGGGGGGTTTGGAAGCATTGCAGAGGATTATTTGATTTTTCCCAAACTGTACATAGGAACAACGCAAGTGGCATGGATTATTAGATTGAATGACAATCAGATGAGCTACTAAGAAAGGGCGAGAAGATTTGGTCAATGTGTTTGTATGTGAATTATGGTTTGCCATTACCTTACTTCGGTAAATTTTGTTCTCCCTTACGCTTTTCCACTCCCCCTTGGTAATATTCTTCCCCTCGCCTCGTCAAGAATATCATGTCCAAGCTACAAGGAGTAAGAACATGGAGGAAAGTATTTCTCATAATGGTTATAAGATGATGAGAATATCCTATCCATTGGAAATCGTGAAAAACTTGAATAGCTTGATCAAGTAGTCACGGTCTCTTCCATTCATTTATTTATTCATTTCAGTCGGTCGGTCGGTCGGTCGTTTTTTTTTTCGCTCTCTGCGCTTATTCTCGTGGATTTGATCTTCAGAATCGCATTAGCTCATAGTCTCATCAGCTCTTGTACCCATTTTAGAATTCTCATCTCGAGTCCAAAGGTCATCACGATGCAACTCCTCACTGTAGTCGGCGCCATCGCCGTACTATCCAACGTCGTCTCGGCGATTCCTCAACCTAACGAGAAAGTTGTATGTCAATGCAATTTCCTTCCTTCCTTCCTTCCTTTCTTTCTTTCTTTCTTTCTTTCTTCTAGTTTATTGATGTAAAAAATCAATGTACTAACAATTTCCAGGAGAACATCCAAGAAAAACGATGGAACTGGCCATGGGAATCCCATTCGGGAAAAGGTGGACATGAATGGGGTGATGATGATGATGACGACTACGATGATGATGATAATGCGGCGTCTTCGTCTCAATCGCTCTTGCCATTTACACATCCGCATCTGAGGGCTGAGGATAGGAGCATGAGTAGTGGGATCTCTAGGATCTCTATGACTACGCTGCTTTCGACCAGTTCCAGTTCTTTGATCGATGTCTCTACTGCTACGGATCTATGGAATTCGCTTTCGACAAGTTTGGGTCTCGCAAATAGTGTTTCGGTTACAATTTCGACTGTCACATATCCAATCCTATCAGCAACATCCGTCGTCATAAACACATCACCAACTTCCACTTCCACTGCCCTCGGACTCTCCATCTCAGGCGCCCCATTCTCACAACCCTCTATCATCAACAACATCTCCGACCCCGCCTCCCTCTCCCTCCCCCTCTCCCTCTCAACCACAACCTCAACCCTAATCAATATCCTCCCCCCACCCCAATCCACCCCCTTAACACTAACACTCTGCCCCGCAAACCCCACCAGCATCGTCACCATAACCGAAAATTGCACCCGCACCGAATGGATTACCGTTATCGCAAGTGAGGCGTGGACTACCACTCCTTTATCTACTTTTTCCCCCACGACTACCATGCCTACACCATCATCTTCTATTTCCGGTGTACCACCTTCGGGATTCCCTTCATCGAATAATGCTAATTCGACGGGTCTATGGACCGCGACGCCGAGTACGAGTGTGAGTACTAGTGCAAGTGCAAGTAGAGGATGGACTACGAGTGTTCAGTATAATACTAGTTCCTCGTTAGCAGTGGGAACGGGCACGGGGGTACTGGGTAGTGTTTCGATTTCAATTTTTAGCTCGAGCTCGAGCACTTTTGTCTCGAGCTCTTCTACGGCTACGGATAGTCTTACATATTCATCTTCTTCTGTTTCTTCAACCCTGACTTTTGAATCGTCATCATCATCGTCATCATCATCTTCAAGTTTCTCATCAACATCATCCTCAATCCCAGCATCCTCATCCTCATCCTCATCCTCATCCTCAACCTCAACCCAAGAATCCACCTCCACCACCCTCCTCTTCTCAACCACCACACTCCCCTACTCCTCTCCCACACTATCCTCCTCTCCCCCACCATCCTCCTCCTCCACCACCTCCTCCTCCCCCCTCATCTCCGCAACCCCCATCTCAACCGGCACCACCGATCTCCACCCCAGCACCACCGTCCTATTCACCACCACCGTCACCACCATCCAAGTAAGCGGAACCCCCAACCCCGCAGCCGTCCATTGTGGACTCCACGGATTACCTGTTGGGGATTATTTTCTGGCCGAGTTTGTCGAGGATAAGTCGGGTGTGCCGGTTAGTTTGAGGGGGTGTTGGGAGTTTTGTCGGGTGAGTTTTATTTTTTATTTGTATTTTTTCCTTGAGTTTCTTCAGCATTCCTAAATTACCCCCCCCCTATACATACGAGTACGATATAAATACTAACTTCGATATTTTCCACACAGGGCGTATATGGAATAGATAAAGGATGTGTAGCCTATTCATACTACCCAGAACCAGGAACAGGCGCTCCCAGATGCGATCTTTTTGGGGGAAGTGTGGCGCAGAGTTTGGATAGTATTATTCCGCAGGTGCCGAATGTTTGGTTTGATTTGGAGTGTGGGCATCCGAGGTTGATTGTCGTTTGATGGGTGGATGGTGGATGGGTGGTGGGTGGGAAAGATGTGAAAGAGAGGGGAGGAATTGTAAGAAGGGGGAGAAGGTATGGGGAATATGATGGTAAGGGGTGAGGGATGAGGTATGAGGAGGAAGAAGAGGAGTAACAAGGAGGAAAGAGGAGAAAGGAGGAGGAAAGAGTGAAAGATGAAGAAATGGAAGGAAAGAGACGCCATATATTTCGTAATAGTAGTATCCTGTTTGTTTTTCTATTCTTGTTTTAATTAGAGGTTGTTATGTTATGTTATGTCATGTTATAGTTAATTCATAGACTCTATTTATTTATCTATCTGTCTATCTATCCGTCTATTTGTCTCAATTTGAAGTTATACTAGATAGATATATACTCGAGTATTATGTACTCTTTAGAATAACCAGGTATATCAATCGAAGCTGAAGTTACTTACTCGTATATCACGGTATATTCAATTAGATTGATTCCTTTTCCTTTATACTGTATGCGCAATCATTACTGTAACAATGCTTCTTGGCAAACAATAATCGATCGCATCTAAGCGAGTTATGTACTCAGGGGGGTCTTTGAAGAGGGATACACAAAATCAAAATGGCTATTATTAGCTTATTTTTCTATATAAATTTATATAGTTTTGAAAATCTTATTTATTAGCTATTTCTTTATATAATAACAAAAGAATTCTTTAATTAGACTCATTTTAAGCTAATAATTATAAATTGAAATAGTAGAGTTTTAGATTTCGATGATTTTTATTTTAAATTTAAAATAAAATATTTATAATATATTTTTGAATTAGATTTTTGGAAATATAAGGAAATTAGCTCTAAATTTTCGATTAATACTTTTATTTTTCTGATATTCCTATTATTTTCGTAAATATTATCAGATAGCACTAGAAAATCCCATATTTTGAAGTGATAAATTCGGTTATTTTGCGTACCCCTCTTCAAAGACCCGCCCGAGTACACACGTGTATAAGCGTCCTGTATTCACCTACGTCATTTATCAATATCCGAAATCATGAATATGAATCACGATATGCGAACTGTAGTAGGTGGGTGGTTGGTATAAAGAAATAAGATAAGACTATACCTAATAAACTAGAAAGTAATACAGTACTGCCATACCTACTCAAGTACAGTACAGTTCCTAAGCTAGATAGATACACAAGTAAGTAATACTGCCGTACTGTACCTACTCTACCTATCTACGTACCAACAGTTTAGATACTTAAGAACATCAAAGCTTGGTTTTCTCCTGGGTTTTTTTTTGTTATCAATACAATACTCTCAAGACCGGTCGGTAACAATCTCACGAAATACCTATCATACACATCAACAGAGAAATCATCCAAAAGTTCAACAAATCCAAACCAACTGGTTCACGTCACGTCAAGTCACGTCTTTCGAGTTTTTGTCTTCTGGTTTCGTTTGTTCGATCGGATATCAATATCAGAAATCGGACCACAAATCAAACCATAAATACCACTCACTTATTTACTCAGTGCTTATCAAACAAAACAAAACAAAACAAAACAAAACAAAACAAAACAAAACAAAACTGACCTCAGACTTTACTCGGTACATTTGACAACTTACAATTCTTCAAGAAGTCTTCAACATCCTCCTATCCAACCACAACCCAATCCAAAACAATCCAATCCAATCCAAAACCAAACCAATTCAACCCAACAAAATGCTCTTCATAATCCGCAATCCACAAATCTACTTCACCAATATCGCTCTCTGGATATATTTGATATTGCAAGCGGTCGTTTTGGGGTTGATTGTTACGAAGTATGCTATGTGGTTTTGTGAGTATTATTATTGATGTTATGGCTGATGAATTGAGAGGGCTGACATATGGGTGATGTGGGTGATGTGGGTGGTATGGGTTGATTTGGGTTGATTTAAGTTGTATGTTTGTGGGGATATTTGTTGGAGGAGGGGGAGAGAGGGAGGAAAGCGGAGAGCGGAGAGGAGGAGAGGAGGAGAGGAGGAGCGGAGGAGGGGTTGTGGATTCTTTTGGCAGTGGACTTGAGTTTTGCGGAGTCTGGGGTTTGTGGTTGGGTAGTGCTGCGTATGTTAGGGGGAGGGGGATGGGGGATATGTGGAGTGGAGGGGGTTAAGGGATTTAAGGGAGTTAAGATGGATGGGATGGTTGCACAGGGCAATAGTTATGGTTATGGCTGGGATGTATGGATGAGATCGGGATGGGATCGGGATGGGAAATAGGTATGCATGGAAATGCAATTAGGAGTAAATGGCAAATATTAGGATTCTAGGGTACAGGCTACATGCGAACGGGAAAAACGACAGGCGATGACCAAGTTATCTATTAGTCTGTCTATCATATTCGGTGTCTAAAGGCATACGGACACTCGGGGATTTTAATAGGCTAATCAGAGAACATATCACAACAGCGCAATAACCAAATAGTTGCAAAGTATTGATGTTGCTGAAATAGAGTTGTCTGTTGTGTGAAGTGAATTCTGGATGTTATGGTGAATAATGGCTGAGGATTTATGAGTTTGCTGTAGTGTGATTCTGAAGTTGAAGTTGGCTATTATATTCAATTCTTGAAAAGGTTATCTTCACAATACCACTAGGCTACTTGTATAGAGATTTAAAGCACTATTCATCACAAATAACTTATAAGCCGTCATAATATCGCATATTGAACATAGCCGACGTCACAAGCTCTCACGACCATTGCATTTGAAATTTCATCTAATGATCTCATAAATGTTAGATCTTGTTCAGATTTTGAATCTATCTATTAACCACCCCTGTTAGCAAGGTAAGAAAGAGTAAGGGACCTCAATATAGGTACTCGGTAGTGTACTAGTTATATAATAACCGAAGGAATGTCACATGCAAATTAAGCCATTGAACTCCGCGTATAATACAATGTTAACTGCATAAGACTGTGAGAAGATGGCAAGATGACAGGAAGGAAGGGAGTGGGGAGAAAAGGATAGAGAATCAGAGATGGAGAAAAATAGAAGGGGGGGGAGAAAATTATGCGAGGAGAAGAGGAGAAATGGAGAATTGAAGAATATATCAGGCACTTGTCAAATCTTCAATGTAAGAATAAATAGTTGTACATTCTCCTTGAGAATCAATAATCATGTTTTCAGTATAATAATCAATCAATCAAAGTATCCCCTCAAACAAATATCAACCAGCGTATCAAAAAAAGAAGCAATTCATCTTCCAACAATATAGCAACATGGAATCTCGTAACTATTCCATCCTTCTAATGATAAACTCCATTATATATGTGCTTGCCGCCCTTCTACTCATGATACAATATGTCGGAACTCGCCAATAAATAACTGCCATGCAGGTCGATCGAGAAATTTAAACTTTAGACAAGCATTTTGGAGTATTTTCAATGATATTCTAGGTCTGTGATTCTGGCTGGTGGGGAATGTTGAGAATCTGAGTTGGGTTTGCTGATACCGGTACATTTTCTGGTACTTTGGAATGCGAGTTGCTTACATCAGGAGGAATTATCATATGATGCGGCATATAGAGTATTGCGATAGATGATATATTGATTGCCGGCTGCTTGATTGTAGTGGTAAGGAGGGTAGGGATTTATGTTGGTATGGAATTGCTTTTGTGGATAGAGAGGGTTGGAGAGCTTTTCTGCTGTTGGGGAGTGCCGATGGACTACTCGAGTATAATAGTTCATCTTGTTTGTGTACTAGAGACCTTTGAAGATCCTCGGGAGAATAATCAGATGATCATACTCAAACAA